>VMBQ01001676.1:150933-164674 GCA_007657795.1 Dreissena rostriformis | reverse complement strand
TATGTGGAATACATGTACGTATTCTGCGTATTAGATATATCAGTTTATGCCGTACGAAAGAATGAGTATAGAAGTTGTTTTGTGCAACCTAGCAGCCTTTATCGCACCGAGTTATTATAGTAAAATTTCCATTTTCATAGTAGTCCATTCAGCATGATGGTTTAAAATAAAAATTGGTAACAGTAAACGTATTCATGTAACACGAATGTTATTTAATAGGAGTATATATTTTTATGTGATACATTTATTTCCGTTTATTGTTAATATACAAGTATTTAGATGAATATGTATATTAATAATGTATGACGAATATGTACCAGCGGGTCATAGTGATACTGGTATGGTATTTGTGTCGTCGCCGCTATAAAGGATGCAAAACAAAACGTTTGTGCAATCAAAATCATGCAATATTCATCGCTTATATAGCATTGCCTTGTTATAATATAGTAGTATAATTAATACAGCACACAACTTTTAAGGCAAAACCCTTCTAACATAGACTAGGACTGTTCGGAATGTGATTGGATGGTTGTTATTGTGTGCCTTTTATTTTAATTTAATTATATTTGTTTAATCTTACAAACAATGAATTAAATCCAAGGCTCATAATGGGTGGTCAAATATCTTAACAGTTTATATGCGGTTAAAAAGGTTCGGATTAATCTATAGCGTTCCGCGCGGTTTAATGGTTTTCGTAAGAACATCAAGGAACCAACGAAGCGAACACGGCTTATCAATTACGTACGATATTTAACAGACAACGCGATGCTACGCTAAATAATAATCATCCAACCACTTCGTTCCCTTTGACATACATAGTTAACAGCCTCCGACCGTGAAATACGTAAGAGCTTGATCGGAGGTAATGTGAATGCAGATCTTAGCGCGGAGACGGTTAAATGAGCTCTGTATGACATATTAAATCATACAATCTTTGCTAATAATTATGATATTAAATTGTTTAACGTTTTGTGATTTAAACTAATGCAGTCTGAATTAATTTCGCCGAAGCTTCAGTGATTTTTTAACAAACAAACATAGTTGTTTAATGTTCCATGTCGGTGTGGAGATTCAGATAAGATCACCATCAAATAAATGCGCACGACATTTATTATGAACATTTACCAATATGATTTACGAATTTAAAACGTTTTTATTAAGCGTAAGATTCTTTCATTTTGACAAACATTCACCTATATTGAACGAATCTTTTCGGTTTATTTATTAAATTCGAATTCATACATTTGATATCAAACAGTTTTCGTAAAAACTACTTAAAAAAGCTCTCCGTTTCTTGGCGTTTGAAATATCATGATGAAAAAAATCTGTAATAATTAAATGGATGCAACATATGGTCTGGATTTCGAATTTAAAATCTTACCATGCAGTTAGTCAGTTTATCAAATGAATCGAAAAGTGCTGAGTATTTTATGTGTGGGTGTTTGTGTTTTATACAGAATATGAATTCATGGTCCACAATATATCTCGATTAGGTTAAGTATGAATACATGGTCCACAATATATCTCGATTAGGTTAAGTAAGATGATATGAATACATGGTCCACAATATATCTCGATTAGGTTAAGTAAGATATGGTCCACAATATATCTCGATTAGGTTAAGTAAGATGTTTTGTTATGTGAATGTTGGTAGGATATTGTGTTTACACGATTTCAGCTAAAGACCAATGTCGCATACCACATAATGAGGAATTAAACGAATCCATGATGATAAACTGGTGCAACAAACACCTTCAGTATTTAATGTCAGAAATACACACAACTATCGTCTTATAGTATACTTATTAAAGATCTTGTATGAATCTCTTCGGTTTATATGTTATAAGTGAACTTGTTTTGTTGGGCGTTTTTAATTCATTTAAAATAAACGACGGCTATGGTAACGGAACAGTGCATCAGTAATGCGTTGTTGCATTTCCAAAATAAAAGTATGATCTAAAGTGCCATCAAATTATAACGTACGATTAAAATGCCTAAACATAATATATTCACCCAAAATGCGTGAACAAAGTTTTTGTTTCCACTAAACAGATAGACCCAAATTTTGTGTCGACTTGAACTTTTTGTTCTTAAGTATTCCAGGTTGGAGTTTCACTTCTTTATATTGATCAGTTTTGCTTAATATACAAAAAAAACTATTAATTTTGCGATCGGTTTTGCTACATTCGATCAAATTCGCTTAATTTACTTTTAATTTACTATCATTACCGAAATAAATAATTGAAAAATAGAGAATTGGAATATTTCTGCATGTCATTGCATATTCTTATGAAATTGAGAATCGTTGAAAAACGATTAAGGACACAACAAATGTTTAGCCGATCTATATATCCAACCTTTTGGCGACAAATAACTTTTTCTTGGCTTTANTTCTCGCAGACGGCGTGTTTTTCTACACCTACCGGCTAATGCTATCTGAATATATAATTATAAGAGACGTCTCTGTAATTATGTATGACTACATTTAAATGTATTCTGTCGACAGATAAGATTTATGTTTTGTGTATGAAATATGAAATACACCTCTACCAGAGTTCGAAGCGCCCCAAAGCAGTATGTGGAATACATGTACGTATTCTGCGTATTAGATATATCAGTTTATGCCGTACGAAAGAATGAGTATAGAAGTTGTTTTGTGCAACCTAGCAGCCTTTATCGCACCGAGTTATTATAGTAAAATTTCCATTTTCATAGTAGTCCATTCAGCATGATGGTTTAAAATAAAAATTGGTAACAGTAAACGTATTCATGTAACACGAATGTTATTTAATAGGAGTATATATTTTTATGTGATACATTTATTTCCGTTTATTGTTAATATACAAGTATTTAGATGAATATGTATATTAATAATGTATGACGAATATGTACCAGCGGGTCATAGTGATACTGGTATGGTATTTGTGTCGTCGCCGCTATAAAGGATGCAAAACAAAACGTTTGTGCAATCAAAATCATGCAATATTCATCGCTTATATAGCATTGCCTTGTTATAATATAGTAGTATAATTAATACAGCACACAACTTTTAAGGCAAAACCCTTCTAACATAGACTAGGACTGTTCGGAATGTGATTGGATGGTTGTTATTGTGTGCCTTTTATTTTAATTTAATTATATTTGTTTAATCTTACAAACAATGAATTAAATCCAAGGCTCATAATGGGTGGTCAAATATCTTAACAGTTTATATGCGGTTAAAAAGGTTCGGATTAATCTATAGCGTTCCGCGCGGTTTAATGGTTTTCGTAAGAACATCAAGGAACCAACGAAGCGAACACGGCTTATCAATTACGTACGATATTTAACAGACAACGCGATGCTACGCTAAATAATAATCATCCAACCACTTCGTTCCCTTTGACATACATAGTTAACAGCCTCCGACCGTGAAATACGTAAGAGCTTGATCGGAGGTAATGTGAATGCAGATCTTAGCGCGGAGAAGGTTAAATGAGCTCTGTATGGCGTATTAAATCATACAATCTTTGCTAATAATTATGATATTAAATTGTTTAACGTTTTGTGATTTAAACTAATGCAGTCTGAATTAATTTCGCCGAAGCTTCAGTGATTTTTTAACAAACAAACATAGTTGTTTAATGTTCCATGTCGGTGTGGAGATTCAGATAAGATCACCATCAAATAAATGCGCACGACGTTTATTATGAACATTTACCAATATGATTTACGAATTTAAAACGTTTTTTTAAAGCGTTAGATTCTTTCATTTTGAAAAACATTCACCCATATTGAACGAATCTTTTCGGTTTATTTATTAAATTCGAATTCATACATTTGATATCAAACAGTTTTCGTAAAAACTACTTAAAAAAGCTCTCTGTTTCTTGGCGTTTGAAATATCATGATGAAAAAAATCTGTAATATTTAAATGGATGCAACATATGTTCTGGATTTTGAATTTAAAATCTTACCATGCAGTAAGTCAGTTTATCAAATGAATCGGAAAGTGCTGAGTATTTTTATGTGTGTGTGTTTGTGTTTTATACAGAATATGAATACATGGTCCACAATATATCTCGATTAGGTTAAG
The DNA here is from genome assembly GCA_007657795.1 of Dreissena rostriformis. Taxonomy (NCBI): domain Eukaryota; kingdom Metazoa; phylum Mollusca; class Bivalvia; order Myida; family Dreissenidae; genus Dreissena; species Dreissena rostriformis. The sequence continues at coordinate 160,599 of VMBQ01001676.1, read as the reverse complement.
TAATGGTCCACAATATATCTCGATTGAATACATGGTCCACAATATATCTCGATTGAATACATGGTCCACAATATATCTCGATTAGGTTAAGTAAGATGAATACATGGTCCACAATATATCTCGATTAGGTTAAGTAAGATGTTTTGTTATGTGAATGTTGGTAGGATATTGTGTTTACACGATTTCAGCAAAAGACCAATGTCGCATACCACATAATGATGAATTAAACGTATCCATGATGCGTAAACTGGTGCAACAAACACCTTCAGTATTTAATGTCAGAAATACACACAACTACCGTCTTATAGTATACGTATTAAAGATATTGTATGAATCTCTTCGGTTTATATGTTCTTAGTGAACTAGTTTTGTTGGGCGTTTTCAATTCATTTAAAATAAACGGCGGCTATGGTAACGGAACAGTGCATCAGTAATGCGTTGTTGCATTTCCAAACTAAAAGTATGATCTAAAGTGCCATCAAATTATAAAGTACAATTAAAATGCCTAAACAAAATATATTCACCCAAAGGCGTGAACAAAGTTTTTGTTTCCACTAAACAGATAGACCCAAATTTTGTGTCGACTTGAACTTTTTGTTCTTAAGTATTCCAGGTTGGAGTTTCACTTCTTTATATTGATCAGTTTTGCTTAATATACAAAAAAAAACTATTAATTTTGCGATTGGTTTTACTACATTCGATCAAATTCGCTTAATTTACTTTTAATTTAATATCATTCCCGAAATAAATAATTGAAAAATAGAGAATTGAAATATTTCTGCATGTCATTGCATATTCTTATGAAATTGAGAATCGTTGAAAAACGATTAAGGACACAACACATGTTAAGCCAATCTATATATCCAACCTTTTGGCGACAAATAACTTTTTCTTGGCTTTATCAATATTGGTCGGAGTGTTTATCTTGACTATATATATGCGTTTGAATCCGACCCGTGCGTCCAAATACAAGGCCACCATGCCAAACGCAAGGCCACCTAAGCCAAAACGTGTTACCACTCTAGAGGCCACATGTATGACTCAATCTTAATGAATAACGGTCATAATGTTTATCTTGACAATATCAAGGCTGAACTTGAATCTGTGTCATGTTGGTGAAAAAACGAGCATATGTAGTTTTTTTTACCGAATAGTTTCTTTTTTCTTTTCATTTTGGTTTAGCCAAACTCTTTGGTGTCATAGACATTCCATGTTTCGTTAAACGGTAAACGGTAAATACTGGCAGTATTCACAATACAGTTCATTAATTAAATTTAGGAATTATCAAAAGAACGATAAATACAATACGTTTTACATTTTGGCCATATTTGTAATCAGCAAACTTATAAGCCTGTTTAAAACTATAAATCATAATTATTCATGTTGTTATTATATTCACCGCCATGCACTATCCTTATAGAATATATTTGATGTCGATTAAATCTATGTCTATTTGTTAATTGATTTCAATACCGCCTCATTTTTTTTCGCCAGAGCGTAAGTGTTAAATTTCGGGCTGTTTGATCACTTAAATGCATGTTATATGGTTTTGACGATACACACAATACGATATACGATCCCAATACAATCAATTTACGCAACGTTAACTATGTTTAATGTCACACAGTATTTATATCTTATTCGGCTTTCAACATTTACACTATAAGTAGAACGTTAACATTCTTTAAACCTTTATACAAACATTAAGCTGCACAAAACTGAAACGAACCACATTTAAGAAATTCTTAGTTAGGGTGATGTTCAAATTAAAAACTTATTTATTGTTGTGTATTGCAATAGTGAAGTACATATATATTTAATGTTATATCTATTTAAGGGCTATTATGAAAATATAATATAACCATTAACACAGAAAAACTGTTATAATGCAAAACAATGAAGTTTGTGGATAACGAACGTATCTGATCGGACTTTAAAGTGTTTAAAATAAAATGAGCCGCACTCTGTGAAAAGGGGGTTTAACGCATGTGCGTACAGTGTCGTCCCAGATTAGCTTGTGCACTCCGCACAGGCTTATCAGGGACGACACCTTCCCCTTGTATGATATTTTTTGTTTAAAGGAAGACTGTTCTTAACAAAATCCAGTTTAGGCGGAAAGTGTCGTCCCTGATAAGCCTGTGCTGACTGCACTTTTGCTTTTTATTGTATAACGAATCTTCACAAACATCTTACGTTTCTATTTGAGCGTCGCTCTCGGAAAATCGGCCTAAGAGCATGTGCGTAAAGTGTCGTCCCAGATTAGTCTGTGCAGTTCGACACGTTCCGCGTCTATGGTATTTTCGTTTTAAATTAAATTTCTTCTTAGCGAAAATCCAGTTAAGGCGGAAAGTGCCGTCCCTGATTAGAATGTGCGGACTGTTATAACGGAGCGACACTTTACGCACATGCAATAAGCTCCGTTTTCCCAGAGCGAGGCTCATTTAGTTTTAACTTTTTAGCGTGGTATGTCTTGTATCATATTTCGGCAATATCAGGACATTTGACTATACTTCACCAGTGAAGAAAATAATCACGTTTGACAAGATTGATCGCTGTTGTCAATCGTTATTACAGCGATATTTCTTTTTTCGTTTACTTGAGTCGTGTTTATGTTGAGTATTGTGATGTTTGTGATGTATTGTATCCTAAAGGCTAGACAGAAGGAAACATAGAGAATACTAGGTTAGCGTTGAATAGAGAGAAGTTTATGTTGCGTGGCTTAGAACGCCGGGAGCGCGAGCCTTGGCGAGCGCTTTCGGTGTTCGAGCCGAGCAACATAAACTTCTCTCTATTCAACGCTAATCATAGTATTCTATTTATTCCATCAATTTTCTTAGTCGGAAATTAAAATATAGTCTTAAATTGATAAAATAAAAGCAAAAACACATTAAATTAACTGAATCTACATAACGTAGTAATATTAATTGTGATCTTTCCCGTTTACGGAACTCGAAATAGTCCTTAAGAATTCCACGCAAAAGAAGAGTAACGAGACAAAATATCGCTATACGCCTGGTTTCAAATTTATTCAGCGTTCCAAATTTTACACACTCAAGTAGATCACAGACGGTTTTGTTCAAACTACAATTCTTGTTTCACCACTGTAAAATACCAAAAACAAAAATGGCTGCCATTTTGAAAATTTACAAAATGTGTACACACCTAATTGAAGCATGATTCAGCATTTATCCCCGCCGATATTATTAAATTTAGTCTATTAACAACTCTTCTTTTTACACACTTTTTACTTACTGACATAAAAAAGAAAAACATCTACTAGTTCTTGTTCTACTCACCGAAGTTGTGTAATAACCATGTTTATTTTCGTAAAGTTAAATTTGCTTCCATGACGAGTAAAAATTCTGGACACATTTCTTCATCGCCATCCATCTTTTCCATTTTAACGCACTTGATGTAAGCAGGCAATTCTTTGTGGATAGACATTCTTTGATCGACTGACAAAGGAACGACTTATTCATCAAAGAAATTACCCTTTAAATTCAACATCGATTTCCTTCGAAAAAAATGAAGACAATTTCACTGACACTTTTCTTAAATTTAAATTATCAATTTTTCAACCAAACATCGCGTTATTCGAGTACATTCGACATTTTAACGAAATCGAAAATGCAGTCTCACCAGTTTTATTCCAGTTGTATATCCCAACACTATTACTCACATTTATTATTTTATTTATTATTTATTATAATAATCTATCGTAAACACACACACGCGTTAACTCGTTGAACGACTGCGTATCCAATGACCTGAATGACGCAATCAAGTGATTTCGTCAGCTGTGTCGTAAAATATGGTCTATCGAATTCAAACAGTTACGCAATCGGATGAGCACTTTACTTCTCTCTATTCAACGCTAATCCTAGTATTCTATTTATCCCATCGCAACATTTTTCTGTTGGATATGTCATATATATATATTTCTGCAAAATATGCACATTTTCTTCCAATGGGTGACCTTCGAATTCGATCAATGAAGAAAACAATATCGACCTAATTTAAGCGCATATCGCATGACGTCATTTGGAAAGTAGTCCGTGCACGCGGCAGGTCTATTTAACAAGATGGGATAGAGATAAGTTTATACCATGGGGTGTTATACCGTCAATGTCGCGGTGAAGATGTTATAATTTACTTTCTCTCCTTATCGTTTCTTGACTTTCCATTGTCCTACTTAGTGAATGATATTAAATATAAAATTGCATTTCGCTATATAATGCTAGGAAAAGATTGTGGATAAGTGTACACCTTACTGACACTATTTGATTTCTTATCAGTCTTCACAATGTATTCCATGTGCCTGTTTGTTGTATGTTTTTATCTTAAGTTTTCGTTGGCAATGTTCGTGATCGCTATATCAGTCATCACAATGCATTCCATGTGCCTGCATGTGCTATGCAGTCCTACTCGGTAACTCCTTTTGTATGTGTTTATCTTGAGTTTTCGTCTGCAATGCTCGTGATCGCTATAACAGTCACTGGATTGGGCATTAATAGCGTGTCTGAAAGACATACAGACCGATTTTCATTTGTGGAAACTTTCTAATAAATTGCAATATATGTAATTAAGAGTATAATCTGTAATTGTATTGAGCATTCAGAGTCGTCTACCAGTATATAATGGCTGCTAGAAAATTATATTAAAAAAATATGTTTAATAAATTTAGGCAAATATCTTAAATCAAATCGTAGTATTATTAGGCACCTTTATCATTTAATTTGTTGTCTTTGATTTTGTTCTTTTTTAGCGTTGTCTAACCGTTAAAAACTTGTTTATGATTGTTATGCGTCAGACGTGATTAAGTATAATTATATCGTTTAGGTGAATATATATCACTTTTTAATCGGTGATACAGAAAACGAAAACAGAATGATAACTTATTTCGCTTTATTCGTAAATCTGTGAAACATGTATTTCATGTTTGCTTGTTAAAACTTAGGCCGTTATATATGTGTTATGTGCCCGCTAGAATTTATTTGCAAATAATCAAACCCACAGTAAAAGATACGATGGCAAAATCGACGACTAAATGTCGTTAAAGGTTATGTTAATTTAATTAGATTTATATTGAGGGAATACATTTCCAGAATCTTTAATAATATTGAAAGACCATGGGTGAACTAAACAAAATACAATACAGAACAATACTAGCAACACAAAACTTAAAAATGAATATAAACAATAAAAAATAGTCATCCTGGAATCAATTTAAGCTGTCAGTACATAGCAATATACGATTGGAAGGAGGCCCTCCTGCCAGCCGAACACCACATACGATTGTTAAGAACACAGTTATTAATGTATAACAACACCTTCTAAGCTATAATACAAATATAACATTTGAAATGGTAACGGTTGTTTATACCAGTACGTTTGTGAACGGATTATTTTTTAAAGATCGTACAATTTTTCATGTGTACCATTCTTCTTTCTTTACCCCGCAGTCTGTATATGACGCATACTGATTATGGCATCAATAGTATTATATGAACAGTCGGTCCTAAAAAGCAACATGCAACTCCACTTGTTTCAATAAGTTATATCTTTTGAAGATGGCGTGGTTAAACATTATTAAGGTGATGCAACGATAGTTCTTTGTTCAACTTGCAGCTGCTTTCTATACGTGTTACCTATGAGAATGGTTGAGCCATGCTTCAAAGACAAAATAATAATAAATACAAGTTACATAGTGCAAGAGTAATTGACATATTACCGTATTATGTAATTGGGTTTATTACATTGATACAAAGACACCAATTTACTTACCGTAATTATATATAAACAGTCGTTCTTTATTTAGAAAACAATTGCAATATGTTGTCTCAAGGAATATCACTTGTATAAATGTCCTGATTTATATCTTCTCTACTGTTCTAAGAATTGTTTTTATCAATCGGCAGTTAAGTACCCTCTCTGCCTGACGTTTGGTATTTCCATCCGTATGTTTGATAACGTAACGTGCCGTTCTTTGAACAACTTTTGACAACAAAATGATAACAACATTGCAGTCGTTTCTGTCAAAAATAATGCTCATATATATGTGAGCCGCGCTCTAGGAAAACCAGGCGTAGTGTATTAGGTATCGTCCCAGATAAGACTGTGCAGTCCGCACAGGCTTATCGGCGACCATGCTTCCGGCTTTGATGGATTTTTTCATTAAAAGAAAGTCTCTTTTAACGAAACTTAAGTATAGGTGAAACATTTGCAACAGCCAGTCAGTTGGTGCAACGGTATTGCAGCCATAAATCAAATTGCTCCCTTGTGAATGTTTTATCGGAAATTCTAACGTCTAAAAGGCAGCAACTTATTTTACAATGACCACTTTATTTCTTCCAGTGCATGTAGTTCTTGACAAAGCTGTTTTGCTCTACTGTTATCATAACACATTCCATTGTATCGTTCCCTATGGAATTTTCGTTAAACAGGATTATCACTAAAGTGAAGAAGCACTCAGTGTTTTAAGAAATGCTGACGGACTTTTTGTTATCGATTCGTAGCTTTTTCATTTTAACCAAAGACACAAATCATGTTCAAAGGTTTTAACAGTCACGATATATGTGATACATAAATACGCTTGTCTGATTTAATTTTGATATTTTTCTATCGGTCTTCACTGTTCTTTTAAGGCTCGTCAAATTTGTGTTCAGGTCCTAGAGTCGGAATTCATTAAGGGCACATCTTGGTATGTCAAGTTTTTACTTTCATCTATATGCAGTCAAGAGAGGTCCGCTTTTTTGTTAAATATTGACTTGTATTTGCCGACATTAACCTGACAATGCACATGAGTTTGTGATTGCGTCACAACACCTTTTTAAAAATAATTAAGTCAAATCAAATTGTTTTCTGCTTCTCATATCGTTATGGTATGCATCACTTTTATCAATTAAACCTCAACATACTTAACGACATAATTAAGAACACCATATCTTACTGACTAATAAAGCGTATTTCTGCCTTAACCATCATACTCGCAATGTTTGATTTAAATTATAAAACATAAATTTTGCAAGAAATTTAAAACATTTCTGGAATGGAATATCCTTATTAATATGCGAAATAACTTGATAGCATTTAACCTATTTACCAAGAAGATGTTTAACAGACCTACATATCCTACTTTTTGTTAATGTTATTGGAAATTAGGTACACAGCTATAAGGTCGGTGAAGGTTGCGTAAGCGTAGACTTAAAACCTTCACTCTAGTTATCAACTTTAATTAGGTGTTTGTGTCCGCATATTAATGGATGCTTTGAACACCATGTACCTGACTACTTAACCAGTTTACAGTTGATCAATGGTCAGTCACTTATGCCTTGATGACGTTGTTTTCGTCTGCCTTAATTATTTGTCCACAGAAGTTGTTAATGTTTCAGTTTTCTTGTAACAAAAACATAATTCAACAGATAACGTAAATCTTCAAACGTGTGAACTGTTTTCTGTCATTTAAAGCCACAAAAAGTCGTTTGAAATTGCAGTAATTGTGCAAGAACATGTGTTCTACCTCAAATTACAGGTCATTTGCTTGTCATGGCCCTTGTTTGTTGGATGTTTTATGTCCTCTTTGTACGGATGTCAAACGTTTGGTCGTCTAGACAGCGTTGGTACTACAAATGTCAAACATATGCAAATTAATCAATTTGTTGAAATCTGATATCCCGAGGTTGACAGCTTGTATGTTATTAACTGAGATGCAAGTGGTTAATTTTGCAAACTGTGTAGAATTGTTGATGCACAGGTTGTTGTTTTTCTTATAATATATTTGACGGATATATGAAGTAGTAATTGTAAAACTGACACACTTTGACCAACATATTTTTGTTATTTAAAGATAAATAACATATATGTCATATAGGCATATAAGTCAGTCGAAGAAATAATGTTTGATGTGGTATTCAGCTATCATATCGTCAATCCCAATGGACAATTTTCGACTAAATATCAAATATTGTGTAACTCAGCAATATAGTATTTTCGCTGAAAATGTCATTTATTAATCGAATTTCTGAAGAGTATTTTTACGAAAATTATTAATATCGTCTTGCATTCCTGCTTTGATTGCAGTATTTCTGTGCAAATGGGTTAGTCCTCGTTTAATTATTGAAGGAAAATATGTCAATTATGACGAGATATGCTGAATGCTCTATTTGGTTCATCCTTTCAGCTAAGACCCAGACGTTCTGCGGGTTCGAGGACCCGGGCATGTGCGGGTTCGAGCAGGACAACACCACGGACCAGTTCGACTGGACGCGCATCAAGGGCCGCACGCCCTCAGCCAACACCGGACCGGAAACGGACCACACGTGCGGCGATACTAACGGTGAGTAGTCGGTTGTGAAAATGGTGGAAGCAAATTTAAGTTAAATTGGCGCCTACTTTGTGAACGTAGAGTCTCTAAAATAAAGCCGCTAGGATAATAGAAGTTTTCTGAGCAAACAAAACATCTAACGTATGTTCCTGTTCACATGAGTAAATAAATGTACGAGTCGACTGAAGATGTAATATTAATGTGATGCAAGAGGGAATTTATGTAAAACTTTGTTGTGAACAAACACTTATTACCGTATAAATACGCGAGATTTAATTACAAATTTATCACAAGCATTTATACAAACCGAAGTTAAGAAAAAGACTCAGACCAAGAAAATGACGGAATTGTACATTCCGTGTGCTAGTGAAAAATATTATGTTCCTAATTCCCCATGCAGATATATTTGTCAGATGTATTCATGTTAATACTTATTAATACTTAGTATCAAGATCTAAAGTAACGCAGTATTTTAACAGAGATGTTATTTATTTTCTTGCTAACGCTGTAGCGCTCAGCTCCATGCTTCTATCAGTTAAGTCAAATTTTACAGGCTACTACTTGTTCATTGAGGCGAGTGGGCGCTCCAAGGGTCACGCTGCCCGGATGTGGTCACCCCGGTACCGCGGCCTCCAACCCCAGTGTATCGAGTTCTACTATCACATGCATGGGCGTCAGACCGGAACTCTCACTGTCTATAGTAGGCTAGGTAACAAACTCCTTGTATTGGCTCATCTCCAACCGTGTTAGCGGCAGCCAATTTATTGCTTAGTTAATCCTTCCAGATCTGAAAGGATCAGTAGTTTGGAACTTTTATCTTAATAATGAAATCCGTGATATGTTCTACATAATTCAACTTGTGTAAAATGTAATATGTATATATATATATATATATATAGTTATATATATTCACACATATGGCCAATTACGGGGTCTCTGATTTAGACATAGAATATGGGGTTCCCACTTCAAATACATTTAGCTCAATACCCTTTTTTATCGGATATACACACGAATTAAGGTATATATGGGTACCTAATATATTATTATATATAAATACGTCATTTATTTAACGTCTTATACAAGGAAATATATAGCGAACTTATTTGTGAGGTATATAAAATTTCAATTTAAGACCTGATTGTGGTTTTCGATTTAAGACCGAGTTGTGGGATTTGATTGCATTACCTCCCCTACACCCCCCTCATAGTAATTAAAGTGGCCTAAATCGCGGGGTTCTATATAGACCCCGTTTTTTATATTGACCTCGTAAGTATGGTCTGAAAACTACCGAGACCCCGTAACTGGCACTATGTAACTATATATATATATATATATATATG
>VMBQ01001676.1:13005-137207 GCA_007657795.1 Dreissena rostriformis | reverse complement strand
TATCATAATAATAAGGGTTCTATAAAGAAAATATTTGAATGTTAGGAACAATAATAACATAAATGAAATTTGGAAATTTAATAGCAAATCTTTATGATATACTGGCCATGATTATAGGATTTTCTTGCATGTAGAAACATGACATACCTTACATTCACTGTACTAAATTAGAATTTGAAAGGTCAAAGATACGATATTCTAAATGAAGGAATTTGTTACTTAGATACTGTATTATCCCAGTTGATAAAATGGTCAGAGGTATTGACACGGAAATTCTAATCATACTAAGTATTTCATATATCTATTAAGCTATGCCGGTCAAGGGGATTAGTAGTATACCTTGTTGTCGCTAAACATACAGAGTGCTGCAACGGGAATCTTAATCTTATTAAATTATCTTTCACATCCATTGAACTATACGATTTTCTATCAACACAAATAGTCAAATCAGTATCTGTAGGGATTATTCGATAAATGGGTAAATACATGAATGGTTTGGTTACTATATTCATGGGGAGTGTCCTGTAGAACAGTAATTTAGCGATCAACCAATCGGCAATTAACAAATAGCAAGGGAACTATATGACCAGACCAATTAGAAGTCAACAAGTAGTCAGTTAAATGCTTTGACCAATCAAATATGTTTTAAGGAATAGTATTATTTTATGTTTAGGTGTACTTTGGGTAGAGAGGGAGTCCACCTTATGCCAGTGACTAGAGCGGTCACGCTTTCGTGTCGTGGCGGCCATGTTGGCCGGCCGCGCTGTTAGATAATATTTCACGAACATTAGCAAGCGTTGTATATGAAAATATTCAACAGAAATAAATCGAGATGAAAACTCTTATGAACTGGTGCTTGTTCCTGTGTGTGTGCCCAACGAACAATATAATTAATTACGTCACAAGCTCTATGCTCTGAAAATGTAAACCTAATGAATCACTCTAAGTGGACGATTGTTAAACAAATTATTAATTCAGAACTATGTAATATACATACGGCAAGACAGCGACTCTTGGGGAGTAGCAAACAACTTGTATTATACAACTTAAGAAAAATAATACAATAACAGAAACACACAACTGCATAATAGACTGTTCTGCAAGTCGTTGAGTACTCTTGAAAATGCGGTAAATAGGTATTCAATCTTTTACGCACAAAAACAACACTCCTATCTGATGTTGATAGAACCAATTAATTGTGCCGCTATCAGATAATTAATAAATTATGTAGGCTCTTGCAAAAAAATCTGTATATTTTCGGGGATGATTTGTCGGGAAATGTAGATAATGCGACGTCTGCAAGTAAATGGCATTTATTGTTAAGAGAAGTACAACAGCAGAGCATTCAGTACTCATAATTATAAACAAACAGGAAATAAATAACTCATAAAAATGCACTAAAACATCACCTACTCGGTAGAGTTCAGGTTTTGAATTTGTGTCTGTAAAGGTTAAGAATAAGAAAACACGTTGTTTGTTAGTTTGAAAAAGTGGTGTTTCGTATTAAAATCGTAAAAACTTTGTGTGAGGTGTGCAATATAAAAACACAATTATTGATTTGACACCACATCAATATGAGCCCCAGATTAGCAGTCTGCACAGGCTAATCAGGGAAGACACTTTCCGCCTCAACAAGATTTTCGTGAAAAAGAGTCTTTAAACGAAGAATATCATAAAAGCGGAATGTGTCGTCCCTTATAAGCATGTGCGGGCTGCACAGGCTAATCTGGGACGACACTTTACGCAAATGCATTAAACCCTCTTTTCACAGAGCTAGTCTTATATAATATGCAATAGTTTTGATANCAACTATGTGATTGAGTATATTTTGTTTTTGTCATTTTCTCCCGAACAGACATTAACTCCAACTGATCTTTTTTTAGTTTTCCCCTTATTAGATTCTTCTAGACTTTTGATATGTTTAAGAGTGATGGCTGAAGTATCAAAATCAGTCATCATACTTTCTATTGCAATTTCTTTGAGGTTAAGCCTATTTTGGGGCTAGATTGACTGGACTACACTTATTGCAAACATAGCGATAATGCGCGAAACAGGGAAGATACTGTCGTTTTACTGTCGGGTAATAACCAGTTAAGTTAACACTCGGCACAATAAAAATCCTCTTGATTAAACATCAGCGAACAGCGAAATAAGGTCAGAAAGCCCAGCGTTTAAAACCAAGTCGTAGACAACGTTTAATTGAAACAAAATCACACGGACGCATCCCCTCTTACACACGCAAACAAAATCAAGACATAATTTCCTAGATAATGTTGTACATGACCAGCACGCAAACTTCAGTTCCGGTTGGGGTGGAGGAAAACGTCAATTTTCAAAGCAATTGTTGTATCGTTAAATTGTTTCCCGTTAAATATTTCATATTCAGAAGATGATGTTTGTTGTCTTGTTCTTACAAAATGATTATTAATGCATAACGCTCATAGCCGTGAAAGTTAATGTTTGCAAGGGAAAAGACCACCAACCCATTATTCTTTTCAACTCGACAGGCAAATGCAGTGACGCCCAAATTAGATTCGACATTTATTGCACTGCAAAAGTTTACTTCAAACACGTCAACTACGAAAAGAGAGCAAATAGTTAAGAACACTGTCAAGGTGTATACAGTATCGTGTATCGTGTATCTATCATTAAATAAATAAAATAAACTTTTGTTGTGCTTTTACATTAATATTTATTTAAATGTTTGTAATTGTAGTCTACCTAGTGAACCTTCACGTAATATGATAATACATACAATAACTATCAGATGAAGACCTAGTTTCATTTTTTATTTATTCTCAACAGCACGTTTTACACATTTTCTCAAAGTTCGATTATTTAAAAGATAGTGCTATGATTTATGTGTTCGGGGAAAGCAAAGTTAGCAATAAATAAAGCGGTTTGCCGAAACACGTGTAAGTGTTATTGAATGAAAATGATATAACAAACCGCTAACAAGCAATACGCCATAGATATTGCAGACATGAGCATGTTTTTCGTATTATCAACAGCAATTTTATTTTACAGCACATTTTTATGAACGGTCTAGTTTGGTAACATTCTCCGAGCTATTTTTCTATATAACAATTCAATGTTGTATTTGAAATGTTATCATAATAGTTTATTTGCAATTCTTGAACTTAAATTGTTTTGCGACATTAAACAACTGTGATATAAAAAAAAATAAAGGTAAGCGGACACTAACATTGTATATGCACGCTTATCGTGAAATAAGTAGGTTATATCTACATTGAGTAAATTATATATATAGCTGCTACTAATGGAACAAAAGGGATCTCAATACGGTAACTTCACACATGTTTGACACGCATTTGGATCGGCCTCGTATAAATGTTAACCTTTTGAAATTTACCTGCGCGCACCATAATATTATATGTCGTGTTCTGAGAAAACTGGGCATAATGCTTGTGCGTAAAGTTTCTTCCCAAATTAGCCTGTGCAATCCGCACAGGCTAATCAGGGACGACATTTTCCGCCTAAATTGGATTTTTGCTAAGAAGAGACTTTATTTAAACGAAAAATGTCATAAAAGCGGAAAGTGTCGTCCCTGATTAGCCTGTGCGGATTGCACAGGCTAATATGGAACGACACTTTACGCACATGCGTTATGCCCAGTTTTCTCAGAACGCGACTCATATAATATTATGTAACGTTGTTTTGGCGTTTTAATTACGTGAATTAAATTTAGTTAAACCGTATAAATGCAGTTAATATGCAGTCAAAACTGTATCGTACGAAACACTTAACCCCATAAGTAAATAACAATCAATCCGAATCTTGCATATACAATACTTGTCCTTTTTTTAATTTCTTCAACGGAACAAACCATGTGTGTGCGTTGTTGTTGTGTGGTTTATTTGTCTTTATGATATAAATACATTTAATCCAAAAAATTGTAATGGTAATTTACTCATTTCCTTGATAAATGTATCGTGTTCTGAAAAAAACTGGAAAAAAATGCATGTGCGTAAAGTGTCGTCCCAGATTAGCCTGTGCAGTCGTCCGCGCGGGCTAATCAGGAACGACACTTTCCGCTTTTATGACTTTTTTCGTTTAAATGAAGTCTCTTCTTAGCAAACATCCAATTAAGGCGGAAAGTGTCTTCCATGATTAGCCTGTGCGGACTGCACATGCTTATCTGGGACGACACTGTTCGCACATACATTATGCCCAGTTTTCTCAGAACGCGACACAAATAAGTGTCACAAGTCAAGAAAGCAATGCAGTAAACTGAATAATAATCATAACACAGCATGTGCGCTGTAATACAATTAATATATAATTAGGATACGATAACAAAATGTAATAACGTTTATGTATAAATAATACTACATTGAGATTCCAAGTCATATATTAACGTAAACGACATTGATACAGTTAAGATAACTAAGTGATTAGATTAGTAAAAAACATATCAATTCTATCTAAACAATAACATATAATGATTAATTTGGTATGCTTTGACGTCATATAAATCGCGGGCGACGACAGGTGGTGTTGGCTGCAGCCCAGATGGGTTATGGGGTTTAGTGTTCCTGTTAACTTGTGAAATGAGTGCTTTCCACTTTGTGTGCAATATTAAAAGATATGTGATAAGGGATCCATACTATTGTCGAATCAGTGTTATAGTTCGTTATCTACACAACTTATGTCTTGAGANCAGTTTGGATCCAGATGAGACGCCACAGAACGTGGCGTCTCATCAGGATCCAAACTGTTTGCTATCCTGATAGTATTCTTTGAAAAAAAATCAAAGAAAATGCTAATTTTAGAAATTCAGCAGACGACATTTTAGCAGACGAGAAATTTCCCAGCATGCAAAGGGTTAAACAACTTAAACAAATATTACACTCATATTATTCCGTTGAAATACATTTGGTTTGGAGTACGAATATATAAATCAACAGACATTTCAATTGCCGATACTCTGGCGTTAAACATTTTTTTTCGGGCGTCCTTGAACGTAAACGACCTTTATTAGGTATGCTATACCTGCTGTTTTACATTATTTATTTTCATTAGTTTTATTATCGTTCTTAGACTATGCTCAGAAATAGTGGCGCCAAACTTTGATGGTGATGTGATAAAAACACATGTGATTAAACCAATAAGTCTGCAATTAGCTTCATTGGTAGTGCTTGTATTTGCTTACGTATTATTTACATGTATCTATACGATTGTGGTTAAAACAGACATACAAATACACAATAGGTGGACTTTGTTATGTTCTCTTTACACATATTTATTTTCTGTTCTGATAAAAGTCAATGAATCAGTTTGGCATTACATCTTATGTATATAATGTAGCTTTGACGATATATATTAAAGGGGTAACCGAGTTTGATATCTATGAAGCAAAAACATGAAATATTAACATGATATAAATTATTTAATTATTGAGATTCGCTTACTTTTGTTAAAGGCAGTGGAAAAAGCACTTGTAAAGTACAGGGCAATGCATAAACAAGACAATGCACATGATACATACTGGGGTCACCGCCTAGAACGTTCAATCCAAATAATGTTGGAGGGTGGGGGTGTTAATTGGATGGTAAGGCTCGCCAAACCTCACACTTAGCACATAAGTAATAACAAAACAAAAAAGAATCACATGTAATAATACATTAACATATATATAACAGTCTTCCTTTAAACGAAAAATACAATACAAGCGGAAATTGTCGCCCTGATTAGCCTGTGCAGACTGAACAGGCTAATCTGGGACGACACTTTACGCACATGCGTTACATCCTTCTTTTCACAAAGCGAGACTCAATTGCATTTTTATTGTATATACTTAAATGACAACATACCACTTGTAATACATTCAAAACTTATTTTATTTGCACATATACAAATTACATGGAATCCTTGGGATTTGAGGTATCTAAGTGCATACAAAATATAGTTAGTGTTGACACTGAATGGCCAGTATTGAATTAAAGTTAACAATAACCAGATTATTTTCTATTTTGTTAGCATGTACACAGAAATAAAATTATAATTGATGGATAGAGTAATCCTAAATTACACACAGTTGTGTGCATGTACTTGTTGATTTGTCCTAATAAAGATGTTACAATGGATACACGCATTAGATGATGTATGCATATATAAAATCGTACCACTATCATGCATATTAAATAAGTAAATGTTGTATTATATGCACATTTAACATACCAAAATAAAAACTATTACTTATATGAGGAAAACAAATCGTACTAGAGAGGTAACACTATGTACATGCATTGCAGAAAATAGCAGTATTAATTTTAGTTGCTAAAATACAAAAAGCTTGCTTAATCTATGTGCATATTTAACTACCTAATTATACACCGGAATAAAACATAAACATAATGGTAGGTATTAAGATAATTCTTATCTGAGAAAAAAAACACACATACTTTTGAAAAGATAGCATACAGTATTGTCATATCAGTATAAATTCTTACTATTAAAAAGGCAAATATGTTTTTTTTTAATAATGTGCACATTTAAGTATCTAATTATACACATTTATAAACAAAAGCAGACGGTAAGCAGATACTGTTATTATTATATGAGATAAATCTAAATAACGAGTGTATCGTTACATGCATTTTAAAATTCTTTAACTAAAATTATAGCTGCTGACATGAAATTCAGATTGATAAGTTATTGCATATTCAAGCTCAGACAATAAACACAAACAACATGCATAAACATAAACAGAAAGGTTAAACATAGAGCAATATTTTATCTTATGTTTAAAGGTTAGTAACGTGTATTCAAGACGCAATACAAGTTATGAACATAGAGGAAAAAGAAGAATGGAAGAGGCAATTTATACAGTCACTAATAAAGTATATACATTCTTTAGGTTAGGTTGTTTCTTAACAATATTATTCCAATAATGGACAGGTTTGGGTATTATTAAAACATTTGTTTTCGTATTACACTCTGTTTATTCGTAATATTCATTTTATAGGTATAGCGGGACAAAATTTGTATTAAAACAAGTAATGTTGATTGATATGATAAATTCATGAAAGTAAATAAGGTTTTATTTCTATTAAGGCAATATAAATGGCAAAGCCAACTTAACGAAGGTGAAATGAAGGGCACGGTGTTAGTAAAACAAACCTATGTATGGAAAAAAACTATTTTGCTTAAACACTGTCTTTAATTAGACATGATAAATGACGCTGTGTTTACATTATGAAATATAACTATGTCAAATAATATGTCTAATGCATGTGCTTAGCCTGATAATGAACAGCCTGGTATTTTACCGTACTTGAAACAAAGATATATATCACGTAATATTACTATTTCTTTGTCCAATGCAGGATAATTTTCCTATAACACAATAAACTACATATTTAAATTGTGGTCATTTCAATATAATTCATTTTGGAAAAAAAATAAATATATAATTTAGAACATTCGCGATGTGCCGAGTTGCTAGGCACACCTCTCTCAGAAAGTGACATCTTAAGCCTCCGCATATATGTGTCGTGTTCTGAGAAAACTGGGCAAAATGCATGTGCGTAAAGTGTCACCCCAGATTAGCCTGTCAGTCCGCACAGGCTTATCCGGGTCGACACTTTTCGCATAAAGTTAATTTTTGCTAAGAAGAGACCTAATTAAACAAAAATCCATAAAAGCGAAAATTGTCTCCCTGATTAGCCTGTGCGGACTGCACAGGCTTAGCTGGGATGACAATTTACGCACAAGCATTATGCCCAGTTTCTCAGAACACGACACATATGTTATCGTTTTCATTGACATCTACACATGAATAGTCATGTTATTGTACACCTTCGTCTTGCTCGTTGTTTAAAGTTTCATAAGCACGATTTGTGTGAATCTGTGTACATTTAATTTGCACAACATCACCGGTAGCTGTAGCCCTCTGACGCCGTCTGAAATCATACATATAAGAATTAAAATCCTACCGAATTTGATAAAATCAGAGTGATATAAATTGTTCCAAAAAATACATTACTGACATGACTTTATAAAAACTTATTACGGTATCATGAAGTATTTTCATTTTATAACAGGAACATACTTGAAACGTCTCACGGCGTACACGATAGCTCCAATGATAACACTTATCGCGATGATTCCTCCGAACGTTATGGCAAGAACTGAAATGGACAGTTGGTGTTGACATAAACACAACTATTGGATGTTTAGTAATGTTCCGCTATACTATATATAAAACTTTCCCCCAAGGTTTTCCTTATAGCTGGTCAATTAAGGATTTTAACTCGTTACGACAAGTTTATTAACAGCAGTGATATTGCAAAAGATTATTGTAAAATATATAATTGCTGACAACTTGAAGGAATTTCATAATTAAAGCGGTTCTTCTTTTTCTCAATCTTTAACCAATACAATACAATAAACGAGAAATGTTAAAATAAATATATCAATATATCAACTGCTTTTAAACGGTACCATCAAATTGTGTTTGATTCAAAGAAATTCGTTACAACAAATTTGAGCCGATACCGATACGTTTACTCGTATTTATTGTAGAACCAAACAGTATGTCCTTGTGTCGCATGAACACATATTCATACACTATTCGGATTTCCCAAGAGTTAACATGTTTTATGTACATCAATGAGTCTGCTGTACAAGCGAAAATGAGTTATTGCATACAACTCTTACTCCGTTCATTTTCGTGTACCAACTCTTTTTGAACTTTAAATTTAAGTTTTTGTAGTCATCAATCTTTTATCTTATTCGATATTTTTTTAGAAATATGGTATATAGTCCTTTTCAACATAGTTTGCATGACGCTTTCAAAATATGTCGGAGATCGTTTCACATACTATTTTACGTAATCACTAAAACACAATGTAATAGCAATATTGTGTAAAACGGAGAATACTTATGAACAATTACCGAATGTATGGCATGATCAGACTGTTATTGTCATTCATACAACGCAGTAATAAATTTTCTCATCATTTAAGGCATCACAGAAGAGGCAATTGCAAACACGACAGAAGCTTGGTACAACGTTTTTTTTTGTCCCATACGATGTTCCCGAACTAAGTGTCAATATTTTCGTACATAAAATTAAGAATGCAATATATGCAGCAAAAGTGAACGAATAATGTGTATGGTATGTATGCGTATCTTGTTTTTTCACACTGACTAAACGACAAAAAAAAATCATATTTCCATACGTAACATATAGCATTTTACATATTTACATATGCTAGCCTGACATTAAAGTAAAGAACAATTCTTCCTAATCCAATATATTATACATGTGCATATTTTCAAATGTATTTAATTGACATACTTTTATCGTGTTTCTTAATGCGTTATAAGGCCAAAAACGCATGGTAGGAAACTGCGCGGTGGTCAGTTAAAATACATGCGTTTTTTTTCCTAAGAATCAGCGAGCTTTGCATATTGAACAGAATTATATCAAAACGATAGTTTGTTACCATTTGTAAAACGCGTTTACATACTTATTGGTCAAATGTGAATGTTTATAGCGAGCGAATCGTTTGTGGCATTGTGATTGGGTTTACCTCTGTCGATGATTTGCGTGGTTGGTGCGCTAGTTGACCATGTTGCTGTGGTTGCAGCTTCGGTATTTCTAATTATTATTCCATGGGTTTCTGCTTCTGCAACATGTGGGGTCGTAGATTTTACTTCTATAATTATCGTTGATTACCATGTAACTTAACAACTTACTTGGTAACAATTTGAACATCATTTATAAAACCTAACGACATGTGCATTCATAAAAGTTGCTAACTTACAACATATCTTAAAGTGTTCTTCCATTGTCAATATTAAGACTTTATTATTAAAAAAGTAAATGTTTGAAAGTGTTGCATACTATTTGAATCTTACAAGTTCAGATCATTGGAAGCAGTAGTATGAAATTGTAAATATATATACGGATTAAATCCCAATAGTGTTGTATTATTCCCTTGTCGATGCTTTAAATTCGATATTTAAAGTCTTGGAGTACATTAACAATACAGTAATACTTGACATGAACTGCGTCGGTGTACTGGGTGGGTTGACCTCCGTACCATTAGCTTCATATTCTGTCTTTGTCCGGTTGCCTGTCGATGGAATGGAAGTGGCATCTGTTTTAATAATATACACAAATCATTCTTATTAAGATAAACAGGATCTAACACCAACGATGCAATATTGCACCATGTTTCATCAAACGAATACATACCGATATAGTACTCGAGCTTACTAACCAAAATGGTTTAAACATAATCATATTTTTAGGCTGTTTAGATTGAATAACTTAAGTTGTATTTGCTGATTTTTATATAATGTATGCTAATGTATCTACCAAGAATATATTGATAAGAACATCCATTAATGTTCTTTAACCGCGCAAAAAATAACATAACACTTAGATTCGATTTTAACAGGAGAATAGTAAAATGTAGTTCTCCTTTCTCCTTACAGTTGCAGAAATAGTCGTCAGACGTTTAAGGAGTTCGGAATGTTATATCGTTCTTTTAATTCATAAACATTGTTTTATCAAAGATATTCCGACACGTTTAGGTAACGACAAACATACATGTATGGCTAATGTGTTTCTAATCTTACGACCCCTTAAATGGTGTAAGCACATGAATGCAATCATTAAAATTAACATATTGTATAGGTGTGTATTAAGCAATTACAATTCGCCAAACATTTGTTTGTACCGTAAATGTGTATAACGATATTCAATAAGACTAGTCCTGAACTCCACCTCGTTAGCATATCAAATAAATATTGAACATTCGTACAATGTTGCAATATTTAAACTTCAAGTATTATTTTTAATTTAAAAATAGATCCTGAAACTTGCCTATGACACTTATTCATGAAACGGCCAAACTAAAAAAGACATATACGGGCATTTATGCTACATTAGAGCAAATAAATAAAAATTTAACATTTTTGCTGATATTTATTTGGTGTCGTACTTAAATCGTTTGACTTTAAGTTATTAATTTGTCATACCAATGCACGTAACTGCAACGTCCTCGCCGTGATGACAGTTGTGATCCGTCCGGTACTGACATTCATTGATATGAGAAGCGTTCGCACCACAAAACAAATCATCAACAAAGATCGGTCCTGTCCCATGCTTTCTTGAGGTGTAGAATCCTGTTGCGGAGCTAGATGTAAAATAAGTCTATTTACAGAAATCATACTATGGTCACGAGTTTATACTATCAATGGAGCAATCAAACAACGTGTACAAGAAGAACAAACATAGCTGTCCATTTATCATCAGCGCAGAGGATTAAATACGCATATTGACGGCTAATTGGTATATATCCAACGCAAGATTATATTTTGAGTACCGAAATGTAAATGATTTTGAATATCACATATGTACCAGTGGAACATTAATCATTAGCATCCCTTCTAAAGAATAATGTGTTTTAAGTTTTCCATAACTTAAGGTTTAGACCGTCTGTTTAAGGTACTAAAGCTATAGGAGTCCTTGTGTTTATATTGCAATGTACTTCATAGAATAATAAGTTAAACGTGCGTGCGCCAGGTACAGAAATGGCTGCCATACCAATGTTATTTTTGGTTAATTATTGTGGTATTAAGACAATCTTTTTTTAAATTTAGTACCACATATTTGAGATTCTAGTTGCAATTTTACTCTTTCACAAACACGTACGAAAAGCATCGCGGAACTCGGCATTTTCGGGTCCTTATCGTAGACACGGAAGGACGTAGTATGGACTAACAAACTCATTGCAAATAAAACTTCCTAACAATATTAATTCAGATATTTAGTAAGGCTTAGTATATATTATTCACTAGATTACAAAAGGACGGACATTGAAAATGAGCTTCATTTGTGTGAGCTTTATAGGAATATTTGTTTGAAGGGGGGGGGGTAAAATACATATGGTTTGATTTGTAGGTATTATTTGAATATGTTTTGCTCGTTATTATTTTAACATAAGCAAATGAATGCAAAATTTACTTGAACAATGTTAAACCTATTATGCAATTAAAGAGTGATAGGAAGGCCAGATGATCCGGACTATATGTTTTCTCATTTGTTTATTTTCGCTGGATTTAAAATCAGAAAGAAGCATTTTTTACCGACATATTTTTTACATTTATACAATTTGACCGGCGATTGTTACTACTGTTACTTGTTGATGTTTTTGCACCCGATGTTGTTATTTTGGACATTTGTACCCGTATATCCGAATGTTATTATTTCAACATAATAACGGTAGCGTCCTCAGTTTCCAAAATAAGCTTCAGCTTGAATCCCTAGTTGGGTAACATAATCCGAAAAAAAACAAGACCGTGTCATAAAGATCCTTTTCTGGGTTCCTGCTCAATACATAACGTTGATTTCAAAGCTTTGTATTACATAGTAGAATATAATTCAATGGACATGTATTCTAATTGTTTGCGTAATTATCCAACCTAGCTGCGCTACACATCGAACATCTTTAAACTCTAACACAGTACCGAACATTCAATTATTGATTTTTGATAATAAGATGAACCCTCATCGCTTCAAGTCAGGTTATCTTTGAAAATCGCCAAACCCTTGTATCTAAACTTGCTCGCTTTGCGAAGCAGGCGCTCAGCTGATTATAGTTTGGTAATTTATATTTTAGCATTAAGCTTTAAGTAAAGTTATACATAGATGTCCTAATTTATTTATACATTTGAAGCAGCGAATAGGTCATTTTAGACATACATTCGTTCCACATGTTTGACGTGTAAAACATCTTTGGTCCTTGGTGAAAGGACTGAGACCAAAATGTTCTGTTATGTATGTACATTACGAACATGCAGTTGGAAACACTTCGCTTTGCTATTATTGAAAATCCAATGAAACATAACTAAAATATTACTAAAAAACCTATGAAACCAGTAGAGGTAATCAGCTGCATTTTAAACGCTATATCAACTAAATGATCTTTAAAGACCATGAAAAGAAACAAATGAGCAAGAAAGAAACGATATAACAAGTCGTTCCCCTTGCGCAAAATTTGCATATAAAGTACAAACTCCTACCCTAATCCAAGCATGCGGCATATTACATGCGCTTCTTCCAGGCCAAATTCATCGTCACAAATTGTGCCCCATGTATCAAACACTTTTATTTCAACTCTGCCATCTGTTAGTCGTATATCTTCCACTGTTAGCGGTTTTTCTGAAAGTATTAAATATCAATATTGAAGACGTACACATCCTTTGGTGGGATGTGTGGATATTCAATCCTTAAGCGGTCTTCAATATTGTAACACTTGAATAGTATTTAATGCCGTTTGCTCGGATACTGGTTATTGATTTCCCGCTTAAAAACCATTGCTCGTTTAATGCAAATGTATCGAATCTTTGATCAATTCGAATGACATTTCCAGAAGATATTTACATATGATTTATTATTTCATATAACATTGTGGACGAAATTCGTTAATACAGAATTGAGAACTTCGTAAGTACTGCGTTAGAGATGCAATTTGGCAGAGCCCTGATACTACGCTAATGCAGTTATATGTGTTTTCTTCAATATTTACGCCTTGTATACAATCGTACTTACCGAATCGATATTAATAAAGATGGCCATAATTATCTTTAAATGTCATCAACAAACAATGGACGAGCAGCATAAACATAAGATTAAAAAAATATGGTTGTTTTTAAACATTATACTTTAGTACCCGATCTTTACTGGTAATGGTCTGACATCAACCAAATCTCCTACGGTAACATTCAACACAATAAAGCCACAATAAGGGTACGTTTTGTTATGGATCATTAACACAAGTTAGCATTGCATGATTGTTCAGGAATATAACCGCACGATCTTCGGATTTGTGCCGTCCAGTGATATTTAAACTGAGCTAGCCGACCCGTATCTTTATATCGTCTGCGATGCTTTATATGGAACTAATAAGTGCTAAGCGGAATACTTGAATGACAGTTTCAAAAATCTTAAGCCAAGATTGTTGTTTTACTTAATGAGTAATAAGTAACATAAACATATTATATATTGCATTTTAAATGAATTGTCAAGATGTAATTTGCATAATTAAGATGCTACGATAGACCTCACGCCTACGCACAAATAAGATAACAAGACTCATAACGTGTAGTTATTAACGTTATAATATCATAAAAAAACACCAACTGCAAACAAAACAAAACTTGTTATTGTATTGTGGACGACATCGGGTACACCTAGTATAAGTTCTATGCCACCATAGATTTTTTTTTTACCACATTTATATAGCGCCCTTTTAATACAGTATGTGCGTTCAGAGGCGCTTCACATTCCCCCTCCCCGATCACTGGGTCATAAGTCGTCCGTTAACACTTTGGCGCAGTATGCTGGCACGGCACATTGGCTTATTTCCCTCACATGTACCCATTTAAACACCTGGGTTGGAGAGGAGCAGATGTGGGATAAATGTCTTGCTCAGGAAATTTCCAGTGGTCAGGGCGGGATTCGAACCAGGGACCTCTCGATCTCTAAGCCAGCGTCCTGCCATTAGACCACTGCTATCTGGGCCCAATTTCAGGTCTATTTACTAAGTACAACCCTTATTTATTTAAAAAATGATTTATATTGAAAAATTAAATATATGCTTTAATATTCGCCCGCTATATTGTAAACTGTCCATAGTCTTTCAACTATGAAGATGCTGATGTTAGACAGGACTCAACCAAAAAGGTATTCTGATGGCGTAGTCATGAGTTAATGGATATTTTAAAAAACAATAGAAGGATAATGGCCTACAAACTGTGACGTAATTGCATTAATATATATCATATTTCAACGTCAAACCAACAGCATGAGAATACAGTTGTGTGGTGAGTCAGTCCTTATTTAAGTAACCAGTATGTCGTTTGTGACGTAGTAACCGTAGTAGTATAAATGCATAGAATATGTCAACGTCAAACCAACCACTGAGAATGAAATTGAGAAATAAGTAAGTCTTCATTAATGTTGACAAGATTAACCTCATTAACAGATGTGCATGTATTTTCAGTAGATATATAGCCACCTAAAATGTGTGAAGTGAGCAAATAAGCAAGACATTAAACATCTGTGAAATAACCCATGGTAAAAGACTCTGGAAATTCAATAACTCTCTGTTACACGATCAAGAAAATTGATTGCATGAAAATAAAAATTGGAGAAATCAAAAAACAATATTGTCTGCCTGTATATAATATTGACTCTTTGAAAACGATTGATGATAGTGAGATTCAGTTTACCATAAATGACCAACTATTTTTAGAAACCTTGTTAATGGAAATCATGGGCAAAACCATCTCATTCTCATCATACAGATCTAAAAAGAGGAAGGACAGGGAAGATCTCATTATATACAAAACGAAATTCTATAAAAAAAATGTTACTGAAAACAATATTGAAGAACTTCATCTGTTGCAACAGGAACTTTCTGATATCCGTGATATCAAAATGAAAGGATCATTCATAAGATCCAAAGCGAAATGGATTGATGAAGGCGAAAAACCCACTAAATACTTTTGCAATTTGGAAAAACAGCACTCATCTAGTAAAACAATGCCTTATATTATAAATAATAATGGCCAAACTATATATGATCAAAATGAAATTTTAGCAGAAGCTGTCACATTTTATAAGACTTGATTCTCAAAAGGTGAAACAAAAGAAAGTGACAACGCTATTTTTGANGGGGGGGGGTTAAGACCAAGAATGATATTGAGAATTACAAAGAAAAACCAAAATAAATCAGTATATAGCATATACACACTTAATGAAGATAAACCTACAAGTCAAAATAAATGGAATGAAATATTAAATAATATTGATTGGGAGTTAACACATGGCTTTGTTTTTAAAAACTCCAGAGATACATATATACAATGGCTTCAAACTAGAATTGTACACAGAATCTTGGGTACAAAATCTCTGTTATATAAAATGAAAATTGTGAACGACAATCTATCTTCTTTTTGTAAAAAAAACAAAACATGAAGAAACCCTAACTCATCTTTTCTGGGAATGTGAACACGTTCAATATATTATTTACTATATAAAACATTCATTTATTCTAAACAACATCAATTTGCCCAACATTTCTTGCCAAGATGTGCTCATTGGAATTTGTTCTGATAAAATGATCCCCATTAATATTTTATTTCTCCCAACATTACCAGGGCTAAAATGGAGTTTTCAACTAGCATGGGATATTCAAAAGCACACCATCTCCCAAGACTTGGAATTTCCAAATTGGTCAGTTGTAAGATTATTAATACAATGAACCCATAACTAAAAAGAACTTGCTTTACATTGATGTGCACTGAAATGAATATTTAAACTATACACTGCGGTGTTGTTTTCACTTTTTTTTCTTTTCAAATGTTCACTTTACTTACCATTATTATTTAAAAACAATGATATGTGTAGTACAAATATACATATTATGTATAAAGTTCTCTGTCTTATTTAGAAAGTATAGTTGCTACTTGTTTTTTTTCTGTGGGTTTTTCAAAGATTTTAATTTATTATGTACACATTCATACATTGTACACTGTTTATAAAATTGCCTTATGTTTATAAACTTGCAAACCAATTAGCTGTATACTAACACAACTGTATTCAATTGCTACTAACACATAATGTTTGTAAGGTATGGAGTAGGCTGGCCTCGACCTACACATACCTATAGACGAGGTAAATAAAGTTAATTAAACAAAATAATAAAAAAATACAAAAAATAAGCAGAACATTTAAGAGAGCAAGAGACTTCGGAGCTGTTTCTTACAGTCACGGGACCTCCATTATGGGGGTCCCGTCCGAATTGTCAGTCTGACTAAAATATTTTATTGACTTGCAAGTATCGTTAAAAAAACACAACAGAATAAAACGACTGAACAGTTATTAGTCTTGTTTGCGTCTTTCTTCAATCGAACTACGAAAAAATACAATACATGACCTAAATAACTTATTCGCGTAATTTTGTATGGCCAGTTTAAAAACAATAAATTTGGAGTATTTTTTCTCAAAGTTAGGTGTCGGAGGGGGGGGGGATGAACATGTTTTAAAAGTGACAAATGTGCTATTTTGTTAATAGGTTTACCAGTGCTTTATCAAGTGATTTAAACCACTCGAGGTTTAGAAACGAGTGTATCATCTATCAAATCAATGAGTGTAGATGTAAGTAAACAAATAAGTAATTTAAATGTAGACAAATGCATCAACATATATTTATTTACTTGCACTTTCGCCCGATTTTTGGAAAAAAGTTTGAGCCATGTTGCATTTAAGGTTAATTTAAATCTTCGTGTCGACCGGTTGTTATAATTTTATAAGAACAACGCCCAATGCGCACACATGGCATTACCTGATTTACGCATATTATATCGATAAAACCCCGACTCGACTGAATGTCAACTCCCGCTTGTTTAATTCCGTAAAATGGCGAACATTCGTGTTTAGAACAATCCTAAACGCATTAATCGTTGGTATTAACCACAATTTATTTTTAAACTGTAAGTCGCAGGTGTTTATTGTTCATCATAGAGTTAATATTTCGTTGTTTTCGGTCGTAATGCTACGACGGCCATTGTCCTGTTTATTGTATTATATTATTATTACTATGAAATGTCTCGATTTAAACCCGAAGCGTAACGGCATGTATGAATAGACCCGCCTCATTAGTACTGACTATAATTTAAAACATTGAAAGAAAATATCTTGCATAATTTATAAAAAAATAATATTGCAGTAATGTGCCTATACAGACAACATTCAGTTTCCAAATATAAAATGTATTTTGGAAATTGGAAAAACCAATTTTAGTCTTTTATAATTTCGTCAATAGTTCGAGAAGGAGGGTCCAAAAATTTAGTCATCAACAAACACTTAGCTGTTGCATTTGATATTTTTTTATTTTATAGCAATACTTTATCAAAGCGCGGTTTACTATTTTCAATATCCCTTTTAAGTTTCAATTATCTTTTTACTCCATCCACAAACATAAAAGGGACTAAAGACTCCGACTTCAAGCCGTTCATATTTCTTGGATTGATTAAAGAGGCCTTCATTGGTTAGCCTATTATGCCGATGTGCCCATGTGATCCAAAATATGTTTGATATGTATTGATATTCAAAATTTTACACCCTGTAAGGCCAAATTATCTTAATTTAAAACAAACAGTCCATTGCACGATAAAACATTTAAGTAATGATAATAATTACCGTATTTCAGACAGGTTCCCGTTTTGTTCCATTTACTATCCCTGCATGACACAGATAGGTAACCTAAGTAACCGTCTTTATACTCAGTCTGGCAGTTAACGTATAAACCTGTTCCAATGTAGATCAAGTTATGTTCGTACAGTACTCCGCATTCTAAAAGAAAGGTTTAAACAGAATCACGCATCTTGTACAAACAGAGCACGTAAATGTTTAACGCACTAACGCCAAATTATGTTACACAAACGGCCATATATAAAAGAAAAGTAATGCTTTCTTTAAAGACAAAGATGTATAAATGTTATTTCTAAAAAAAAAATTACAAAGATGGGACAAACTTACCGCTACACAGTACTGACACATCTTGGCTGTGACTGCACTTGCTATGTGCCTCGTACTTGCACTGGTCAGCCGAAAGACAATCAAGACTGTCAACGTGAACTGGACCATGTCCTTCTCCAAACTTAGCCCCAGTGAAAATATAGGCCGCATGCAGACTATATCACACACACATAATGTATATGCGTAAGGCTTTAAATTGTTCGATCGAACACATCCTTATTAAGAAGTATTTTATTTAATGAATACTGTTAATGGCATTTATATGTGTAATTTGCACTCGTATACTATTAGATGAGTTATTTCAAACAAACAAGGCTATTTGTTAGAGGCCATTCTTGGGTGGAACTCATATGGAGCATGCTGAGTGTTTTCCAATAACATTATTTGCAGTGTTTTCAGTGGGACAAAAAGGTCTCAGCAATGGGTAGTTACCTAGAATTATATGATTTACAAATGACCTCAGCAGTAAGAAAGCCAAACAGAGTATCGCAGACAGTTCCGTATATGCCTTTAATTTCTATTTCTACACGACCAACGTCTTGAGTTGGCCCGTCTTTAAGGCGCACATTTGTTATATTGAGTGGTAATTCTGAAACATACAATAACAAAAAATGTGAATTATTTCATGCAAATAAAAGTTGGTTTGTAATGTTCCATTTTCTAACAGTCATTGCTGCCGATAGCATTCATACAATAATTTCATGGTGAGCACAAAATACATTCAGAATATCAACCTACTAGGCCTGCACGTTGTGTTCGAATGTTTCCAGATTCCGCCATCGCACCAAAATGTGGCATTACTTCCATCCATGTACCAATCGACATCACACACCAGTGTTGCTAGACCAATACGTGTGTGGGTGAAGACCATGGAACCACCTTGTACATTTAGCACTGGGCAATCTGGAATCGCAGTTCATGTTATGCAGTTGGCATTCAGTTTTGAATTATAAACGTAAAAACAAAATCGTTTTTATACATGTATATAGAGAAATAGTTGGCTTAACAGAGCATTAGGCTCTACCACAATACAGCAAATAAGCAAAGCATATGATTCATTAGTTTTTGTATTCATTGGTTTACTATGGATTCGCATTGAAATATTTTTCCAGCTCGTGCGTTTTCGTTTGCTGCTGAAATCTATTAATCAATAAGTTTATACTGAACTAACTAAACAAATGCAAACGATTAATTAAACGCTTTTCAGTCGGCTTTATTCGCTTTTTGTTCGCTATATATTTGATCTCTGTTGCTACTTTCTGGCTTGGCATACGCTGCGTGCTTTGCATCATTTCACGTAGGTCCTGTTCTGCAGCATGATGGTGAACATAAGATGATGGTTAATATAACTATGATACAAATGAGAATGGGTGTCTAATAGGAAGGGTGGTTAATCGCATGACGATCGATATATCACTCCACCTTTCCTCATCATATCCCCAGAAATATTAAAACTGCATCGAATGGCATTTATTCCGGCGTAACGCGGCACCCACTCAGGGGAAACCATTGAACCATGTTTGATGTTGGCACTTTTCCTTCGCTACTAAACCTCATGGCAAGTTAAACCGATATGATTATTTGCGTTTAGTGTTAAAAACGATCTCGATTGTCTTATGCGATGTCAAAGTAGACGAATACCTCGCTAGTTAGTGTCATGCCACATTACCAAAAATGATCTAGATGATCGGAAACAGGTTGCACTAGACCTTGAACTTTGAGTAGTTTTTGTCGATTTGAATACGGTTTATTACAGTTATTTGTGGTCCAATGTAATTAAATAACGATCCTTCTCAAACGATTTATAACGCTAGCTACGAAATGGAGTACCGAATGAAATGAAAATAACGGAACCAACAACTCATTATGAAATGTGTGTTGTTCTCGCTAACCGTTTTTCTTCCGTTGTATGAATGACATCATGCATCATAACAAAGATGCAGTAATGTTCAGCGTAAATTGCAACATGCCGCTCTACAATATTGTTCGAAAAGGTACACCGTCTTTAAAAACCAACACCTACTATTACCGAGGTGGAGAATGTCAAGAGGCTTGAATAGTGTAGTAAAGACACCGTTTTGCCAGCAAACAATTAAAATGACTTGAGATTTAAAGCCGGCCGAGTTGATATTGGTATATTTTCCCATTTTTGTTATGTTTCGCAAAAAAAAGTGATTATGAGTCTTGGTATTTATGTCAGATGTGCAAAAAAATTAATCAAAATCGATCAAGAAATGCCTAAATTCAGTTCAAAGATAGGGCTTTTCAATTTCCGTCCATGGACAGAAATGATCTAAATTTAAACACGCGCGGGTCACATTTTAAACCACGTGACCATTGCATCATTGTTTACAACGTCATTTGCCATGGAGAAACCGTGTTATTTAGTAGTTCTTCTTTGTTTTGAAAAGCGCGGAAGTGGAAATCACGTGAAATTGGCGCTCACGTGACCCAAAGCCTGCATACGTCACAGGTTAATAATAGTCTTGAGGATTCCGTTATGTACATGATTAGGTTTCGTATTTTTGATGCTTTTGGCATGATTTGGCACAAATTTTACGAAAATCAGTATGGAAGAGTTAAGCTTTAGAATGTATCTGACGAATACTGATCAATTCTGGTCAGTTGAGAAAACCAAATTGTTGCGAGAAATATCAACTCGGCCGGCTTTAAAGATTGCAGTGAAACAAAGTTCTGCAAAATCTTTTTATAGCATGCTTAGGTCAAAACATACGTTGTCAATGAATGATTTATCAAAACATGTTGAAAACCTAATTTCTGACATGTCATTTTATGGTGAAAGGAGTCGATTTAGTAAACTAATACCACATTCAGTGACCGATGAAGCGATGTAATGATTACTCGTAAAAACAAAACAAATGTTATCTTACGCATGTGTAAAGACAAAAAAGTGCTACTAGTTCTGTGTTAAACTCGTAAGATATACATGCATGTTTTATATTTTCTTCAGAACATACGGACTCAAAACTTAATGTTTTATGCATGACGTTTAACAAATTACTAGAAGTCGCTTAAAAATTAAACATTTTGTTTTTGTTTGTACTAAATGAATCTCAACTCTCCGAAAACAAAAATAAGTTCTATAACATACATAATCCGACATTTGAACTCCATTTGTGACCCCAAATACACGTGCCTCGTTCTAGCACTAGCTAGTCGTACTAGTTCTTTGAGTATTGTCAAACGGATTGATTTTCAATATTTAGACTTCAAGTGTTATCTTGAACTTGAAACTAGAACCGAAAAGTTGACTAAGACACTCATTCTTGAAACGGTGAAAGTTTGTGACAACTATAACAAAACATTAATGGGCATTTATGTAACATTAGTACAAATAAATCAAATTGTAACGTTTTTGTCTTATATGTTTTTGATGTCTAACTTAAATTGTTTGACTTTAAGTTATTTGATTATTTGTCAACACTTCATTTGTCATACCAATGCAGGTAACTGCAACGTCCTTGCTACGACAGTAATAGTTGTAATAATCCGTCTTGTACTGACATTCATTGATATGAGAAGCGTTAGCACCACACACCAAATTATCAACAAACATCGGTTCTGTCTCGGGGTTGACTGATGTGTAGAATCTTGTTGCGGAGCTAGATGTGAAATAAAAACAAAAAAATCACACTATGGTCACGAGTTTATACTATCAATGGAGCCATCAAACAATGTGTAAAATAAGAACAAACATAGCCGCCCTTCTATAATCAGCAAAGAGGATTAAATACGCATATCGACGGCTCACCAGTGAGAGAATAAGATATCGGCACAAAATCCTCTTTTTAGAAGGAGTGCTGTATCGGAAGAAGAGTTGTTTCTTACGGGATCTTCCGTATGGGAGTCTCGTACGAACCTATGATTAATTTAAATTTCTTGTGGACTTGGAAGCTTTTTGTTATATAGTAGAATAAATTTCAACGAACATTTCTTCAAGTTGTGTGCGTCATTATTCCACCGAAATTGCTTATCATCAAACAAGTTTATATCTTTAACACAGGAAAGAACATGCAATTATTGATTTTTGATAATACGACTTCGCTTCTAGTCCGATAATCAGTCGGGGATCTTACCCGATTGGGAAAGTTGGGGAATCCCCTTTTGACTTGCCCGATCTGGAAATATTGATTGAAAAATTGCCCGATCAGGCAAGAAAACAACCATTTTTCATATACCTTGGCAAAACGTGTCCGGGCATCACACAACTCATCCAAGGAACAACTTAAATAACTGAATCCATTCTTAAAACAATTATCTTAAATTTGACCGTAACGTTTTTTTTTTTTTAATTTAAATAATTTAATGAAATGAACTATTGTTTTATAAAGATATAACGATTATATGTCCCTGATTCAATAAACCCAGTGCCTACAAAGGATAGTCATTGTGCAATTTCCTGTACTTATCAACTTTCTGATATGCTATGTACAGACTCGAAATTTTTTCAGATATCTCTTTATTTGAAAGATTCTTTGAAATACAAATAAGCAAATATCTATTGTTTCAGTATTGCTTCTGGTAACCCAAGACCAAGCTCGTATCCATGGCCAGAGACAAGTGCCCAAGGGGAAGGCATCATTCAGCCTGTCAAATACAAGATATCAGCACCTGCCAGTTTAACAGATATAATCAAATATATTATTATGTGCGCAGCGTCTGATGAACAGGACATTCTCAAAGAAATGAATGTACACGTGAATTTTTCTATGCTATAAAAAAGAAATTCCGAATAAGTAAATAATAGCATTATATAACGTACATTGTACGAGTCACATTTTCGGAAATTCAACAATTCATAAACAGTATTGTGTCCCTGAATTTCAGGTCGAGAATGATGGTGAAAGGACACCCCATGATCATATCAAAGGATGATGGCACGTAAGACATACGAACTACAAGTTAACTACACACTGAGCTATAAAATTTATAACAGATGATTAATAAATACCAGAAAATCTTACCTTGTCTGTTCACTTGATGTTCCATAATTTCTGCCATATTCTCACAAACTTGCTCGTTCAGGAAAAAAAATCAAAACGGGTAAGTTGGTCAAACAGTGCATACTAGACGGCTTGCTCCTTTGGGCAAGTTTGATTCCAAAACGGACAAGTGCACAAAATGTTAATAAATACTTAAATCGTTCAACTTTGAGTTTGAAAATCTGAAGAACAACGGCGCTTTAAGAAAATCGCAACGGTGAAATGTAAGATTATTATTTTAAGATTGAATTCATTCGTTCAATGTGTTTCTTGGATGTTTATGTCATGCCTGAACACTATACACCAATCCACATGGAAAAAAGAACCATTCTATTGCTCGTTCGGGAAATTCAAAAGTCAAAACGGGCAAGTGATTAAATAATGTAACCTCGACGACTTGCTCCTTCTGGCAAGTTTGTGTTCAAAACAGGCAAGTGCGTAATATGTTGATAGATGCTCAAATTTGCTCAACTTTGGGCTTGAATATATGAAGAACAACGACATTAAAAAAAAACGTTACGGTCAAATTTAAGATAATTGTTTTTGGATTCAGTTAGTTAAGTTGTTTCTTGGATGAGTTGTGTGATGCCCAGACACGTTTTGCCAAGGTATATGAAAAATGGTTGTTTTCTTGCCTGATCGGGCAATTTTTCAATCAATATTTCCCGATGGGGCAAGTCAAAAGGGGATTCCCCAACTTTCCCAATCGGGCAAGATCCCCGACTGATAATATTGGACAGTCGCCAACAACTTTGATCTACATTTGCTCGCTTTGCTAAGCAGACGCTCAGATAATTATAGTTGAGTAATTTATATTTAAACTGTATGCTGTAAAGTAAAGTTATACCTATATTTGCTAAAATGTTTATACATTTACAGCATCAAATAGGTCAATGATAGGCATTCATTTGTTCAACATGTGTGTTACGCATAAACTAGCTTTGCGTCATTGTTAAAACGACACTAAACACAAAGTTATGTAATGTATGTTCATTAAGATTGAAACATGTAGTTGGAAACAATTCGCTTTGCAATAATTGAAACTTCTTTAAATTAACATACCACATAATTATCCAATAAAAAATAACTAAAATATTACTAAACAAACTTTGAAACACGCAATGGCAATCAACTGCATTTAAAATGCTACATCGATTAAATACTCCTTTAAGACCATGAAAAGAAAACAATGAGCAAGACAGAAGCGATACATCAAGCCGTTCCCCTTGCGCACATTTTGCATATAAAGTACAAACGCTTACCCTAATCCAAGCATTCTGCATATTACATGCGCTTCTTCCATTCTAAAGATGTCATCACAAATTGTGCCCCATGTATTAAACACTTTTATTTCAACTCTTCCATCTGTTTCGCTACTGCCATTAACAAGTCGTATATCTTCCACTGTTAGCGGTTTTTCTGAAAGAATTAAACATCAGTATTGAAGAAGTACACTTCATTTGGGGAATATTTGGATATTGAATCCGTTAGCGGCCTTTTATATTGCAACACTTGAATACTATTTAATGCTGTTTGCATGGATACTTGTTAATGATTTCCCACTTAAACACCTATGATTTAGCTTTTTATTTTATCATTTACCGATTACTTTACGCGTTTAATGTATATAACTGAACGCGATTGAACAAAGAAAACAATCATTATAAAAGAATATAACATTAAACATTGTGTCTCCAGATGTGATTAACTGTTTTGATAATGTACACAGTTAATAACTGTATATTGTGCTTTTGAGACCTCTAATTCTTACACGTTGTTAACTTAGGTATTTGATAACCCTGCAGTCCAATTAAATGTAACGTGTATCACTTTTCGACTCTATTTCGTCACTGAGTATCAAAAAGTTGTTATAATAAAAAATATGTAACATAAAATTAGCTGGCGATCGTAATGAAGTTCGCATTATTATACAGAATAAAACGACTGAACAGTCATTGGTCTTATTTGCATCTTCTACGCAGCAATACAATATATAACCTCATTAACTTATTCGCTTGATTTTGTAT
This sequence comes from Dreissena rostriformis, assembly GCA_007657795.1. Lineage (NCBI taxonomy): Eukaryota > Metazoa > Mollusca > Bivalvia > Myida > Dreissenidae > Dreissena > Dreissena rostriformis. Next base: position 111,591 of record VMBQ01001676.1, on the reverse strand, counting down.
GGCCAGGTGTTTATAACAAGATTTTTTCGGAGTGTTTTTCCTTAACGTTTAGGGTCGGAGAGGAGTAAAACGTGTTTAAAAAATGACAAAGATGTTATTTTGTTAATAAGTTTACCAGTGCTATCATGTGAAATATGTGATGTTAAGTTACGCACTTATCATATAACAAATCAATGAGGTGGATGTCAGTTAACAAATAAGTAATTTAAATGTAAACAAATGCAAGTGAATTATCAACAGATTTTACTTTGACTTACGCCCAAGTTAAAGAAAATAGTCTGAACATAACCATGTTGCATTCAATCTAAATTTGAATCTACTTGTCGACTGGTAGGTATAATTATATAAGAACATATTCCAATGTGCGCACATAGCGTAACCTGATGTACACATATTCTATCGGAAAACCCAGTCTCGATTGAACGCCATCACGGTCTCCCCGATTATTTAATTCCAAACAAATGGCGAACGTTCGTGTTTATTAAGTTCTTAAACACATCAGTCGTTACTATTGACCAAAATTATTTACGGCCGAAATACCATGTCATGTTTATTATATTATATTAGTATTAACATGAAATGTCTCGATTTAAACCTGAATCATAATGGCTTGTATGAATTGACCCGCTTCGCTGACTATAATTTAAAATATATATACTGAAATGTATATTGCAGAAATGTCTGCACAAACAACACTCAATTTCTACAAAAAAAAACAAAGTTTAGGAATTAGAAAACCAATTTTAGTATGTAATTGTTTCGTTAATATTTGAAGAAGTAGGGTCCGACAATTAATTTTAAAAAGTGCACTAAACTAACGTATTTGATATTTTTATCATTTTATATCAACAATAGGTCAAAGAGCGGTAGACTTTGCTATATCGCTTCGAAGTTTCAATTATCTTTTACTCAATCCACAAACGGAATAGGAACTGAAGAATCTGACTTCAAGCCGTTCATCTTTCGTGGACTGATTAAAGAGACATTCGTTGGTCAGCCTTTTTATGCCAATGTACCCATCTGATCCAAAATATGCTATACATGTATTAATATTTAAAATTCAACAAAGACAACAATATCTTAATTGTAAACGAACAGACCATCGCCTGATAACATAAGTCAGCCTAGTATGCCCATGTACCCATGTGATAAAAATATGATTTATTTGTATTGGTATTAAACATTCAACAAAGACCATTTAATATAAATTTAAACAGACCATCGCATGATAGCATATATTCAGTAATAATAACACATACCGTATTTCTTACAGGTTCCCGCAATGTTCCATTTACTATCCTTGCATGTCACATTTAGGAAGCCAGCGTAACGAAAGCCAGCGTCACCGTCTTTATACGTGCAGTTAACGTATAAATCTGTCCCACGGTAGAACAAGCCAGTTTCGCCTAGTTTACCGCATTCTTAAAGACAGGTTCAAACAGTATCATTCATCTTGTAAAAACAGAGAACCTACATTGATAACGCACTTACGTCAAACTATGTTACGCCAAGGGCCACATATACAAGAGAACTAATGCTTTCTTAACAGACAAAAATGTTATAAATGTTATTTCTAAACACTTTTCTACAAAGATGGGACAAACGTACCGCTACAAAGAACCGACACATCTTGGCTGTGACTGCACTTGCTATGTGGATCGTACTTGCACTGGTCAATAGACGTGACTCCCGAAAGACAAGAAAGTCTGTCAACGTGAACTGGACCAAATCCTTCTCCAAACGTAGCCCCAGTGAAAATACGGGCCGCATACAGGCTTTATCAGACACAAAGAATTTATAAGCATAACGAATTGAATTGTTACAACGAACACATCCTTATCAAGAAGTCATTTATTTAATGCAGAATATAAATGACATTACATATCTGTAATTAAGTTATTCCAAACAAGCAAGGCTATTTGTCAGAGGCCATTTTAAGGTGGAACCCATGTGGGGGATACTGAAGTTTTTCGAATTAAAATAATTATTTGCAATAAATGCAAAACCAAAAGGTTCCAGCAAGGTGTAGTTACCTAGAATTATAGGATTTACAAATGACCTCAGCAGTAGAAAAGTCAAACTGATCATCGCAGACAGTTCCGTATATGCCTTTAATTGCTATTTCTACACGGCCAACGTTATGAGTTGGTCCGTTAACAAGGCGAACATCGGTTATATTGAGTGGTGGATCTGAAACAACAATAACACAATATGTAAATTACTTAAATGCAAATAAAAGCTGTTTTGTAATGTTTTATGTACTCACATTAATAGCTGCCGATAGCATTCATAACATTCTTCCATGTTGAACACAAAATACATTCAGACTATATGTTAACTCATATCAACCTACTGGGCCGGCACGTTGTGTTCGAATTTTTCCAGATTCCGCCATCGCACGAAAATCTGGCATTACTTCCATCCATGTACCATCCGACATCACATATCAGGGTTGCTACAAGCATACGATGGTCGTAGTATTTAATGGAACCACCTTGTACACGCAGCGCTGGGCAAGCTGGAATTGCAATTTATGATATGCAGTTTTCATTCATTTATTAATAATAAACGTAAAAACATCATTACATATATATATCGGACGCGGCACACAAAACGTATAGTAGTAGCGCAAAACACTATCAAATCGCTTTTTTTCCATATTCTCTCCAACCTTCACAATTATCAAAATGCCTATGCATTGATGTTGAGCAAATGATAGCGTTTGGAATTCACATCGCTATGTATTTGCATTAGATCTTTTTTAATCTCGCAGTTTTTTTAGCTTTCATAGACCCACCCGTCAAAAGCATATATGAATCCTGTTGTGCAAATACACTTTTGTTACTATTTGACGAATATAGTCTTACATTTGTGATTCCTTACACTTCCAAAACTTTAATGAACTCAGAGTTATAAACATTTGAATTCCGCAAACAAAATACGATATGCTTAATAACTTATCATCAGCTTATAGAACATGAATTACAAGACTATATTATACATGTATCATAATGGCAACAACATGTCTGTAACACAACGTTGACTGTTATACACTCATTAATAAACACGTGTTATGTATAAGCATGTATACACTATGCGGATGCTCATTTTCTTATATGCATGTTTTGCAAATGAATTGAAAATGAAAAGTTTTAAAACAGCGTGTATACTTGAATTTATCAATGAATATGTATATACATTACTAAAATGTGTCATACCAGTGCAGCTGACGCCCAACACGGTACCGTAGCAACCCCTCTTATCCGTTTTGTACTCACATTCATTTATATGAGATGCGTTAACACCACAAACCAAATTATTAACGAAGATCGGTCCTGTGGGTAAGTACGTGAAGTATCGATTGGGGCTAACTCCGTCATATCTATCTGCTCCCCTTAAGATAAAGACAGCATACAAGGGTCATGCCAAAATACTCACTTGTTGTGAAATAAATATATACTTTTATTATATATCTGTTTAATGCTTTTAACAAAATACAGGTTGTATCAATCGTTGAAATAAATCCGTATTATGCTTCTCGCTGTTTTTCGATTCCGTATTACCATATTAGCCGGACTACTTTCTTCGACCCATTTAATGACGTCACATTTAAGTCATTGTTTTGTCAGTTTTGTTAAAGCAAAAAAAAACAAAAAACAATTGATAACTGTTTTCGTTAGTTGTTGTATATAGTAAAAGGAATATTACGCTAGTCAATTGTTCCAAGTGTTTGGATCAGTCTCGTGGCTTGCACTATTTCGTATCACACACGAGGCTCCGCCTCTCGTGTGATACCTCATCACACAAGCCACTCGACTGATACAAACTCTTGGAACAATTGACTAGCGTTATATTCCGTATTTATTTCCTCCAGGGTAGGAGAGCAGAACATATATACAGCAAGCATACATTCAGAATTGAGTACAGTTTCACAGCACATTGTATGTTATAGTGACAAATACATTGTTTATAGCAAAAAATAAAATCGATTAATGAGTATGTAAATTAAGAATATACATTTTGACAATTGACAATATCACCATAAAATAACATAAACAACAAGACTAAAAGCTGAAAAGCAGCCATCGTTATAGAAAAGTTTGAGAAGCGCCCATTTTCATTTTCTGAGCTGAGTTTTAGCAACGATACTGTTTATCCAAAGGCGTTCATTGACATTAATGTCGTAAATCGGATTATTCCGATGCGGTTAAAGACACGTTCCCACAGCCGTTTTCGCTGTGCATCATTGGTGGTACAGAAACACATCAAATGTACAGTTATGCTATCAACTATAAGGTTACACAGGCTACACTTTTGAGAGAATGGGCGTGACGTCACAAATCCGATACTATTTAGAATTGTTTGACAGGCAGTCAGAAGATTTGGATTTGCCCTAGCTATATCCCACAGTGGAGAGCAATTGCCTGGTGTAATAACATTTCATAGAAGGCTGTACTGGTCACAGCACAAAAGTCGCTGAGCCACATCGATTTTCGCCTGCAGATTCACTGTTTTATCAATTATCGTTTTCCATGTAAACTTTGTTGGAAATAGTCCAATTTCGATGTATTCATCGAGAAATTAAAGGAGACCGTACTTTCCAAGGAGCATGTTCACGTCTGGCATAAAACCTACACTTTGATTTTCCAGATTCATATATCTTAGCAACCTGTTGTGAAATACATCTCTCACCAAGTACTTTGGCGATAATCTGCATAGCTGGCTTACGAATTTTAAACTCGAGCAGTCCATGTATGTTTCAATCTGGGTGGCATTTGATATACTCATACAGTAGTCTGTAGAAATACTTTTGTGCAAACCCTGCATGTGTTTTATACAGAATCTATGTGCCGATTCTAACCGAGCTACATCAATTGCTGCACAGTAATTCCAGAGTTCACAACCGTACATTGCCTTACATTTTCGCTGCTTATACCAGTACCACATATGTTAAAATATGTCCCACGTAGTTTTACACGTGCTTCCTGGATAGATCCGTTGTCGCCAGCGCACTGTCGCAGACAATCCCAAGATGCGTGTATTTTTCTGAGATAGGAATCGGGTTTGGACCCAGTTTGAATGAATGCTGGTGCTTATGTCAATGCTCATTAAAACAACAACAGCGCATTCACTAGGGTTGTACAAGAATCTCAATTTCTTCGAATATTCGTACCAAATATTTAGCATATTGTCTAGTCCACGCTTTGAAAAAGAAACAAGCACCATATCGTCGGCGACTGTCGGGGCACACAAATTTAGATCGTACAGGCACACACCATTTTTACTATTCTTAAGTTCCTTTATAAGTCCGTCAATGTACACAATGTACAAGAGCGGCGAGCTCTTACCGCCCTGTCGAGTACCGGAAGTTCACATGAGTGCAATCCCTGGTAGCGTACCCGATAACCTTGCATATCGATAAAAACAAGGTTTAAAAATCGAACCAAATATAAAACTGGACCTTGGTTTTTCTTTATTACGACACGTGTTTTATTTATATAGAAGTTTTACGTAATGTATTTCTTTAAAGAAACATGCATTAATAATTTCACATCTTTTATATGCATACGCTTTTATTACTTTCTATATCACAAAATCATAATTATTATAAAAAATGTATTAAGTATTATTAGAGTTTATAGCAGTAACATTAAATATATAGTATTTATATATTAACCATGACATGAATTACACAATTCAATATATGTATAACCTTTAAGAAATAGATTTAACTTTGACGCATCTTCATAAGAAATGTAGTTCGGTGAACGTGATATTCTTTACACTTCAGAGAATTCTTCCTACAATTTCTTATTTACGGAAGTTGATAGTCCATACATATTGTGTGTCCATATATTTGCTAAGCTAACCAAACTTAAAACTTCAATAATATACTATTTTATTTTTTAACTCAATGTACGTTGTACAGAGCTAAAATAACAACTGTTATTGGTGTAATAAGCTGTATCATATTTGAAAATGACAAAGTCATCCAAGGCGTTTGTATAATTTTATCAAACCCCTTCATGGTTGACATTATAATCACAGACCTGTAAAAATCCTATGCTATAATGACATTTCTTCTTTAGCGTATTAAAATCTGGTTTTCATGAAATCAAAATTTCTACAACATATGTTAGCGGCTATTTTATCGACTAAATAGTAATAATCCTCAAAACAAAAACATTGAGTATAAGAACGAAATCGATTAAATTAGCTAAACAAATTCGCATATTGCGCGTACAGACACTTACCGATATCCAAGCATACGGCATATAACAGAGTTTTCTTCGAGACCAATGCCATCGTAGCATATTGTGCCCCATGTATCAAATACTTTGATCTCAACTATGCCCAATGGGAGGTTAGTTCCACTCAGAAGTCGTATACCTTCCACGGTGAGTGGCTTTTCTGAAGGAAAACGCCGTAACTATACGCATACCTTAACAACTGGACGTACCATTCATATTTCGCATTCGGTTTAATGCGATATTGGCTTAACTATTCAATGTGAACCATATTTCGTGTACTGTACATAGCATCTGCTCGTTAGTATCATATGTCGATAAGCAGCTTTAAGGATTTTTCTTCGGCTGATTGTGTTTTCAAGCAAATTAAGAGCAATAATGATAAAGCTTATGTTTCAATCGCATTACAAAATATTTACATATTCGGACGTGAGACGTTATTATACCAAAACTTATACGTGAAAATGAAACAGAATAAATTTAATATGTATGCGTATACTATACAATAAATTAACATTGTATTCATTTATATTCCTATACAATAGATTAATCGGGCCCTCTTTAATATTCTGTTGAAGTCCGTGGATAATAGTAGCCGATTCGTTATTCTAATTTAAATATAGGTCATTATTGATAACAATCTTTGTTGACACTTGTATTTACGTACAGAAGAGCCATAATGTCGATTTTGTTTGGATAAACGTATGGTTAAATCGCAAAGCAGCTCGACGGTTGTTATCCGGTTCGAGCATTGAGTGTGCACTTTTCTTAAATTTGTGTTCATATTAAAAAAAAAAATGAAAACGATCTTACGATATTGTGTACATAAATATGTGTAAAAATCTGCATTGACGAAAATTGTGCAGCGTAAATTGAACGATTGTATGAACGATACTGCTTAACATACTGAGCCAGAATATAATGTGTATTGCTATTAAATATATACTTCTTCTTTTTCTTCTTTTAAATAGAAGAATGTGTACTGGCGCCTATTGTTGAAGTGGTTAAAACTATACAAATATTCTCAGTTGGGTGTTAATTTAAAATTGTTTTCATTGTGTCTACATGGATAAGGGGGACAATGACAGCCACAGGAGTAATAATTATGAAACCTTCTACTGTTGCTGCCTTATGTATAAGGGAATGTAGTGAATTCCATTGGATAACTGTTATTGGGTAGAATTAGAATTGGTAAGAGTCTTTTAAGATTTGTATTTATCTAAAGCAATGATTACTGCTAAGTCTGGATCGGCGGTCGACAAGAACAAGAAGATTATCAGGAGGAGTGATGGCAACTACATGGTGGATTATTTTATATAGCATTATGAGACGGAATTCTGTTCTGCGTGTTTCAAGTGTGGGCCAATTGAGGGAGACTTTCATATTAGTTACTGAGCTTGTGTTGTGATTTATTTTTGTTACGAGTATGGCTGCACGTCTTTTTACTTCTTCCAGTTAATTTATATGAGCTTTTGTATGTGGGTCCCAGACAGTGGAAAGGTATTATAATTTAGGCTTAACTATTGCTTTGTGAGCATGCTCTTTACCTTTTGATGAGTTATTTTTTTAGGTTACAGCGAATCATAGTGCCTGGTTTGCATTATTAGTGTTTGAGTTAATATGTTTACCCCATTTGAGGTCACTTTAGAGTGTAAGACCTAGATATTTGGCGTGATTTGCTTTTTCAATGATGTTATCGTGTAATTTGTATAAGCAGATAATAGGAAGTATTTTCCGAGTAATGCTGAGGATGTAAAACTTCAGAGTGGAATTGCATTAACCAGTCCTGCTGCCATCGACCAGCAGCTTCAAAATCTAGCTGAAGCTAATGGGCGTCGGAGAGGTTGTTCAAATTGTGTAGATGATCATCTGCAAAAAGTCTTAGAGTTCTATGTTTGATATAATCAGCAAAGTCATTTACGTAGATCAGAAATAAGATGGGTCCTAAGACAGTGCCCTGCGGGACTCCAAATGTTACAAGTGCCTTGTCTGACATTGTTTCCTCCAAGACAACGGTATGGGTACTATTTGTTAGGAAGTCAGATATACAGAAGAAAGCATTTGAATTAGTTTCATACTATTTTAGTTTGTATAAGAGGTGCTGGTGTGGTACTTTATCGAATGCTTTTGCAATATCCATAATGCTGATGTCAGTTTACATAGATTACTTGATTGGGTAAGGTTTTGGGGGATTGATATAAGTTGTTTCGCAAGAACGGGAAGGTTACAACCTGTGTTGGAGGTCATATAAAATATATTTTGTATCACTGTGAGACATGATAGAGCTATCAAAGACATGTTCAAGTATTTTAAAGCAAATGCATGTAAGTGATATTGACCTGCTTTTTATAGCATAATGTTTCTCTCCTTTATATAGACCGGCATACATTTGCGTGTTTCCAATCAGTTAGGATTTTTATACCAAAAGTAAAAACAACACTATTCAAGACATGAATTGATTTCATAGTACAAATTAAGTATATTGTGATAAAAAAATTACAGAATGAAAAAAAAAGCTTGAACCCAAGACATTCGAATTGCGAGCAATGCACTGATGTATTGCCTCCTAATGGTGTTTGCTTAATTTAGTACAACTGTTTATATTTTATGGGAGAAAATGTTTGTATGCATGCCCTCGAACCCATGACATTCGATTAACGATTCGTTCGTGCATGTTATCACTGCACAATCAAAGTGTGGATTAAATGTTAAACGGCTATTAATTTTTGAAATAAGAAAATGTTGGCATGCATGTCCTCGTTTTATCTAGTTTTTCTTACGGACAAGGTCGAATGAATGGCGAAAACTAATGACAGCCAGGACGAATGCATTGCATTATAAAATGACGTGAACTGTGCTTGTTTTATTTATATCGTTTCCACGACTCAGAGTCTCGTCTCACAACTTAATTGGTTGAGAAAACGATATAAATAACTCGTGGAAATGACGTTATAAAACGATTTAATCAGTTATTGAAACGATTTAGATAGTCATGGGGTTGATTGTTTAAGTCGAAAGAACGACAATTTAAATCGTATGCACGACTTATAAGGTCGTTCGAAAGCCAAAACATACTTGTCGGAACGACCTATAAGTATTGGCAACCACATAGCTCATTCTCGGGAACTAATTCGCAACTCTTGGGAACCTATCGTTATTGCAATGCCATAAACTACCAATTATAATACACGCAGTTTGGAAGTAATTACAAGAGAGAATTTGTCCGTTTGTAATTGTCCGAACTTAGAGAGAACATTATTTTATCAGCCCTTTTGAAACAAAGCTTACACAATTTGTATTTGGATTGGTTTTGTTACCACAAGTAAGCTAGATTGTTCCAACGAGTTAGCTATGTCTTAACCACGATATAATACGTCAATCCCAAAATATACAACAAAAGTTGTGGGAAGGTGAAACTTAGTCGTGATAACAATGTATTAACACGCACATGTCTTAATTGAGCCACCGTAGATTTTAGATGGATATATTTGTAAATTACTGATAGTTTTGTAAACTCCTTTCCCGCTGTTAATTGGAATATCGTTAACTAATTATGTGAGTTACTTTATTCAAGTTCATATTACAAAAAAGACACACGTCAAACAAAACGTTTATCACAGAATAATCAATATGTAATTATAATTATTACCGTATTTCAGACAGGTTCCAGTTATGTTCCATTTACTATCCCTGCATGACACAGGTAGGTGACCTAAGTAACCCGCGTTCTCCTGGCAGTTGACGAGTAGACTTGTACCATTGTAGATCAAGTTAGGTATGTCAAGTTTTCCGCATTCTGAAAAATACGTTTAAAGTTGTGTACTCACAGTGAGTGCATATGTCGAATATGTTTAATTTTTATAGAATGTAAAACAAACGGCCACGTTCAAAGAAAAAAGGCTTTCGAACAGAAAGAAAGTTACATGCACATTTCGAAATGCTTTCTTTATCGATGGTCAAACTTACCGCTACACAGTAATGACACATCTTGCCTGTGATTGCACTGGCCATTTTTCGAGTACTTGCACTGTTCAATAGTCATATCTCCAGATATACATTGAAATCTGTCAAACTGAACTCCACCAAATCCTTCTCCGAACTTAGCCCCAGTAAAAATAACGGCCGCATGCAAGCTATATCACAAACGACTGATAAATATGCAAAACACATTGACTTTTCAAAATGAACACAATAAGATAAGGATCAGGAATTCATATATTTACACTGTTTATAGCATGTGTGTATGTCATTAGCAATATAACACTATTAAGTCAGTGATTTCAAACAACCAATGCTATTTAGTAGAGGTGTGCTATTCTGTGGAGGAATCCATGTGTCGCATGCTATTAGTTTTCGAATAAAACCATTAATTGCTAAGTATGCAGTCGGATAAAAAGTGCCAATAAAGGGTAGCTACCTTGAATTACATGATTTACAAATGACCTCTGCGGTAGGAAAGTCAAACTGATTATCACAAACAGTTCCATATTTGCCTTCAATGGCTATTTCTACACGACCAACGTTTGCAGCTGGTCCGTTAACAAGGCGAACATCGGTTATATTTAGTGGTGGACCTAAAACATACATTAATAACATATTTACATTAAATTAAAACAAATTGAAACAATTGTGGTATATTCCGTTACATTAATTAAAGAGCTGCAGATAAGATTTATATAATAATTAAAGTGTTAATAGGATTAATTTAGATAAATAGTGACTCAATGAACGCAAAATGTTTTCTTAAAGCAACCTACTGGGCAGACACGTTGTGTTCGAATTAGTCCAGATTCCACCATTACACAAAAATGTGGCATTAGTTCCATTAAAGTACCATCCCACATCGCAAGTCAGCTTTGCGATACTATAACGTGTATCAGTGAATAGAAAAGAACCACCGTGTACGCTCAGAACTGGGCATTCTGCAATCAAAATACATGAACCTATGTTAAACTAGAAGTTAAACGATACAAATACATCGTATACATAATATAGTATGGACTTTTACAACCAAGAAAACTGAGCTAATCATATTTAATTATTTTTTATACTTGTTTTATCAATATAATGATTTTAAAATATCCAACAGCAAGCTTTAAGTGTGGCATACCTAGCGTGCAACTCTTTAACATACAATTCACATCTATCGTGCTTCGATAACTCAATATACATCTCTTTAACATACACTTTACATATATATTGCTTCAAATTCTCACTGAGAACAATTGGGTCAACATTACTTTACGCTCGACCACACTGTAGCGAATGAGCAAAGCGTATGAAAACAGAAACACACTAATTGCTTCTTTGTTATTGTTTTGTTTATCGCTTCCCGATTATACACATTTAAGTATTTTTGTTCCTCGTGCGCTTGATGTTCGCAGTTAAACTCTGGTACTCAATCAATTCGCTTGAAACGTTTTAAACTGACCCAAATATAGCTATTAAATAAAGGTAACTCAACCACCTTTATTTGCTATTTGTCCAATATATATTCGATAACCTGTGGTATGATATACGCCAAGTGTGTATTTACATCGTTACTAATCTGTTCCGCATTCGGCGATACCAGTGCGAAACGACGTATTTGAAAAGGCAAAGTTGCGACGAGGTTGAGATGAAAAAGAGAATGTTACTCTATAGTGTTTTCATAATTATCTGAACGAGTAGCGAATGTCTAACACATGATGTTGAATATAAGAAGGATAAAAATGATGTAGCTTGTCGACTGGACATGGTGACTTATCATATGACATTTGATGCCTATACCAACAGTTATCTCTTCATGGGCACATCTATATAAAAAAAATACAAAGAATGGCGTTTGGTAACTGTTTTAAGGCAACTATGAAACCTTGCTTGCTGTTGGAACTTTTCCTGTTCCACTGTGACTCAGGGCATTGTATACAGCTGTGAAAGTTCGTACGTCTAGCTGACAAAAGCATGACCCATGAGGTGAGACATAAAATAGTAGAAAAATACCTCGATCAGTTGATATAATCTCCCACTACCAACGAATGATTGAGATAACTGGATACAAGACGAAAAAGACGTAGAACGTTCCAAACACAATGTTTCTACCAATGGTTGCACACAATTCACTACGGTTGATACTGATCACCTTCACTGTTTATGTCAAACAAATAGGACCCTTCTCTAAAGATCCATACCGCTAGTAAGGAAATGGAAGAACGAAAATAGATATATACTTGGCAGGCCAGATCCCCTATTGCAAAATGAAATATGCATCATACATAACTATCGACGCCTTTTTCATCAAATACAATCCAAATGAAACCATGCAGCACAGAAAAATAGACGATTCAATTTCTATCATCTCTTGAAAGGACGTTTAATGTAAATTCCGCATTCGTCATCGTAAACCAAATGGCTGCAATCCATACAGCCATCAAAACACAATTCAGAGCCAGTCCAATGTTAATGGCTGCCTGTTGCTGACACACAGACACACACATACATTACAAACACACACCAAAGGTGGTATCTGGAACTTGAAACTGGACCCTGAAACTTGACTAAGGCACTTATTCTTGAAATGATAAACATTTGTGCCTGATCTAACATAATATAATAAATGAAAATTTTTGTTAAGAAACAAAGATAAATAAAATGTTAACATGTCGGTGATATGTATTTGGGGTCTACATTGACTCGTTTGACTATTAGTTATCTGCTTATTTGTTTACTATTGATAGTTCTTACCACTGCAGGTAACTGCGACGTCCTCGTTATGACGACAGTTACTATCCGTCCGGTACTGACATTCATTGATATGAGAAGCGTTCGCGCAACAAACCAAATCCTTCACAAAGATCGGTCCTGTTCCGTGGGTGACTGATGTGTAGAATCTTGTTGCAGAGCTAGGGTTGAAATAAAGCGATTTAAAGAAATTATAATATGGTCACGAAAACATACCCGCAATGGTGCAATCAAACAAGTTTTAAAAGAGCAAACAACAAAAAAGCGTTAAGCCTTCCTTTAACCATAAACGTAGAGCATTACAGACGCACATCGATTGCTAATTGGTATATTTTTAAACACAATATTATATATATATGCATTTTGAGTACTGAACTGAATGCTTAAAATGGTTATACACGCATACGTTGAATAAAATATATTTAATAAATTCATTGACTCATTCAACCTTTCATATAATAAATATGTATACATGTACATGTTAATGTACATATATTTTAATTGCTTTCTGTATTGCAAAATCCTTATTATAATAAAAAGCAATTAATACACAAGCACAACGACACAAATGTACAGAAATAAAACACCAAATTATGAACCATTTGACATTTGTTTTCCCTTTCTGATGTACGAACACCATGTTAATTGTGTATGTATCATATACAAATCGTATCATATAGACATGTTTGATAATGTGTAGTAGTTATATTCAGTATGTTATACTATCATATTCAAGAGCGGTGTGAACAATACGGTGAAATTTATGGAGTACACAGCGGAAAACCCATATTGGATGAGCCATTAGTCGAGTACACTGTAAGTATTAAAAATGTGAAAGAGTTCACATATATCACGGTATTGTTGACAACGCTGTTAAATAATATTTTTATTATGAACTATTAATTCTGTTAGTTTCATTATGCACGTTAAATATACAATACAATATCAAATCATCGAAAGAGCGCAAGCGCTCACGTAATTTAATTAAGTTGTGAGAAGTGAACTCGTTTTACTCGAGCAATATACCCTCAGAGATTATCTATAAAGATTGTATAGCATGTTTTAAATGTGGAACTTATATTCCCGCGTATTCGCATATTTGTCATAGGCCAACTTTAACTATTCGTAGACTCGGAAATTTATAATGGTTGATACATTTAGGGAAGTGAACAGTTCATCTGTATTGTTTGTCCATATGTTTGCTTTGCTTCACAAACTTTAAACTTAAAGTATGTAAATATATTTCCTTTTTTAAATAAAATTACATTGTACGGCGTTGTAATGACACATATATTTGGTATTATTAAACGGTATCAAATTTGGAAATGACAAAGTCATAAAAAAACGTAAGTCCCTACCAATTCCCAAGATTGTGTTTACAACATAAATGCAATCATGTTAAAACGCTATTCTATTTGTATACCATCTCTTCTTAAAGTATATTGAAAGAAACGTTTTTATAAATTAAACATGTTTCTACTAAATATGTAATCGCCGGTTGGAACATACTGTTCTTGTTGTTGTCGCTTATTGTTGGCGTTCGTTAGTCTCGAGAAACAAAGGACTTGCGGCCCTTGAATATGTCATGGTTGACTGTACCAACCACTCGGGAGTGGCAGTCCCTGTCGCTCTTTGCGCATATAAAGGCCGAGTTTGCTGCCGGATACAGCTGTCTACCCTTTCTCCTGTTGCGCCTTTCGTTGGCAAACTTGCAGATCATTTCCTGTCCCACACGCATTCTGACATGCATAGCACGCCTCCAGTTGCATGTGTCCTGAGCGAGCACTTCCCAGGTGCTGGGGGTAAATGTCAATAGCTTTAAGATCGCGCTTGCAGACGTCCTTGAAGAGGAGGTGTGGTAAACCAGTTTTTCTCTTTCCTGAGGCAAGCTCTCTGTACATGACGTCTTTGGGGATTCGGTCGTTGTCCATCCGATGCACATGGCCCAGTCATCTAAGACGACGCTGACGGAAAAGAGTGGCCAAGCTATGGATGGATGATTCCCTCTCCATCACATCGTTGTTGGTCAAGCGGTCGCTCCATGAGATACCAAGTACGCGGGATGCGTACAAGGTCCAGAATTCGCTTGGATATAGAAGAGTGCTTAACACGCAGGCCTGGCACACAGCTATTCTGGTGTTTGTAGTAAGCATGCAATTATTTTACAATCTATGTGCTAGCATGTTTGCATCTCTCATGTCCTGATGTACCGATCCTCTTCCCAGCACTGACTGAGGAGGTTGTGCAGATGTTCTAGGAGCACACTGTAGCCGTACTCAAGAACTTCTGGTGTTATGTCATCTTTTCCTGAGGCTTTTTGTGAGGATGGGATCTCGATTTTCTTCTTAAGTTCTGATACAGCTGGTTTCACGTCCAGTTCCATCATGAGGGTGAAGTTTGAATTGCAGCAAGGGCAATATCTGATTGGAGTTTGGAGTATAGTTCTAAGTTATGCTCTACCCAACGCTACATCTGCTTGCCCTTATTGCAGATGGTCTCTCCAGTGGCAGACTTTAGCGGAGCTTTGATCAACATGGTGGGGCCCATGACTTTCTTGATGCCGTTATATATAAGCCAGTAGTAATTGCGCACGTTCTCGCTTGTCTCTGCACTGCACTCTTGGCAGATATGTAGGCCTGCAGGTTCCTTTGGCTAGGGAAGCGCTTGTATTCCAGGTGGGTTCTACTGCGTTCTTTTACGGCTGGAATGAGTGTGGAGAAGGCGTTAAACGAATCGCTGTTTTTCGTCTGCCTCTTTGCAACGACTTTCGTGGCAGTGTATTATACTGTCTCTCTAAAGTGGTCCGATTGCTCTTTGTCTGTGCTATCAGGAGGTAATAGGCGGATCCCTCCGAAAGGGCTATGGTAAACTGCATTACCTTGTCGGGGAATGCGGACTTGCTCCCATCAATACGAGATTTGCTATCAGGCCTAGGTTAATCTTCTTAGGCTTAATCCTCATCTTTTAGCAAACCAGCAAGTGATCGGGTAAGGAGAGCAAGATCGCCTGGTAATGCTCAGGTAAAGCTGGTGCCTGTGTTGTGATCGCGGTTGTCTCCACGATACGTTATGCTGTGGTTTGGTCTGGAACCTTATTGTTGGTGATGCTGTTGTCATGGAATGAACATAGCTCCAGGAGTCGCTGCCCATTCTCATTAATCTTATTTCGTTTATCAACCAAATATTGTATCGACTTAATACTCATAATTCTCAAATGAAACCCAACAACAACGAAAACGACTAGAAAAGTCAACCGTTATTTACATACTAAATGTGCAGACACTTACCCGAATCCAAGCATACGGCAAATAACAGTGGCTTCTTTCAGACCAATTCCGTCGTTACATATTGTGACCCATGTATTAAACACTTTGATTTCAACTCTGCCACCTGCCTCGTACGTTCCACTAACAAGTCGTTTATCTTCAACGGTGAGTGGCTTTTCTGAAGGAAAAAGCTCTAACTATTCGCATACCTAACCGACTTGACGGTTAATATTTCGTGTTCGATGACTTTGTGACATTAGCTTTAACAATTCAATATGTTCTATATTGTGTGAACTGTACATATAGTGTGTTCTTGTTTAGCGTTCATTTTGAATTTGCATTGAGACTTGTTACGTACTTTCTAATTATGTGTAATATACACGTCACAATTAATCAATGTGTCCAGGTGGTCACTGATTTATATAATCCTGACAATACGCTGTTACTTATCTTAAAACATAATGTAGTGCTTTATATGTCGCTTTGCCCCGCTAAGGAATTTTCTTCAAAGGAGTATATTGTATAACAAATTAATAGACGAATGATAAAGCTTACGTTAAGATGTTATTATCACATATTTACTTATTGAGACGTGAGACGTTTATTATACTCATAAGGTATATGCAACCGTGAAACACAATGATTTAAATATGTGTAAGTATTATGCAATTAATAAACATGGTCCTCAATATTCCGTTGCAATATGTGGATTATCGTATCCAATTCTAAATTCAAATTTAATTATCCGGCATTATTGATACAAATATTTGATTACACTTAAATTTACGTATAAAACGGCCATTATTTCGAGCTAAAATGATACACTACTGGTTCCCACTCACGCATAGCGGTTTAAATCTAGTTTGAGCCATGAGTTCTGATTTTTTGTTTATATTGGAGAAAAATTTGAAAGTACAAACCATGATATTGTGTGGATAAATATGTGTGTGAATCCCTACTGACAGCACTTTTTCAGCATGAAGTTAACCGAGTGTATCCCGAAACTGATTTTAATTACTGAGACCGAACACGTTTTGCTTTTGTATATACCATTAAGTGAAAAACAAAAGCGAAGTTAGTTATTTTGTTTCCCACGACAAATTTAAGTTGGGAACGAGTAAATAAAATTAGGGAACATGTTTCTACGCCGTGGTTACAACTTATTTTACAATCACAAGTAATATATATGCCACCGAGGATTTCAGGTGTATATACTTTTTTGTTATGTTCGTAATGTAAAATCATTTCCGTCGAAAATGCATCTACTTAAACTCATTATGTGAGTTCCTTTATTAAGGTTCATATTAAACAAAGAACATATATGTTTAATCGACGAGTCAATCTGAGCATAAGAAATATGTTATGATAATAATTACCATATTTCAGACAGTTCCCCGTAACTCTCCATTCATTATTCATGCATGACACAGGTAGGTGACCAACGTAACCGTCGTTCTCCTGGCAGTCAAGGAAAACACTGTTATTCTTGGAACTAAAGGCTAATCCATGTAGTGGTGCGCATTCTGAAAAAAAAAACGTTTTAATATTTGTACTCACAGTGAGAAAATATTTAGAAAGGCACATATTTTGTAACGCAAAGGCAACGTTCACAAAGATGCTTCAGTAACAGAGAAAAATTAACAACTGCAAAAAAAACACTTCTACTATTTAAGACACCGTAAACCACAACAAGGCAGTGGATTACATGACTTGCACCGAACAACAAATAATGACGACATTATAGTTTTGAGTACATGTATAGACCATCAGCGAGTCATGTACGTAAGGGAACAACCTATACACATAATTAAAAAGCATTCGTGACAAATTCAATTTTAGAATGAGACAAAAACACAGTATGATGCATCTTTCCAAACACAAAGGACCATTTATTGAAGCCGGTCATTCACAGTGTAATAAAATATGAATATTCGAGGATCGAAATTATTTTCATAACAATTAATGTGACCGTAACCAGGAATTATCTTTGATTAGGAATTTCATCAGTCATATTTGATCGTGTTCGGGTTAAAACTCAGGATGTTTTCCTCGGAATAGTACACATTTATTTATTCATGTTTACTGGTATTAATAATTTCCAATTTTATTCTTGTTTCAATTTCATTTTTTTGATTACTCACTATTATAAGGGGCGAACACCTATTTTTTTAAACGTTAACCAAGTCATAGATTACTTTGGCTTGCTAAAACTAACTGTGTACACATCTCCGTTGTGTGTGATGATGCTTATGAATGCTTTAATGTTTAATGATTATTTCTGGACCAATTGTGACGTTTGGAGCTCCTTAAGACCAATTTGAACCCTAAGTGTTTTTGCATGTACCGTTCCAAGGCGGTGACACAGTACTGTTCATGTTTGTGCGTTTGTTATATACGTATGTGTCTTTTCTCGTGCATTTGTTATGTGTCTCACTGTTTGCCGATAAATTAATGACTGCATGGTGTAAAAAGAGTTTTTTCTCCTGCTGATGCAGCGAAACTTTACCTTAAGGTGTATATGTTCCGTTCAAACAAAACGATTCGACTTTGTTCAAAACGTGGAACTCCTGCTTTTAAAATCTTGTTATACAATGAGTTATGTTTAAACGCATAATCATAATCATCATCGTTATCATTTTCACCAAATATATCTTATTTTTTAATTATTCTTTTAATTTAGTGCTTTTCGTTACTATCTGTAAATATGTGTTAATTAAAACTAATAATTCACTGTTTCAAACATTGAAATTCTCGAGTAAATCTCTTTTACAATGTGTATACACAGTAAAAAAAAAGCAAAAAAAAAAAGAAAATGTGTTGGATGCGGTGGAATATCGATTTTAAGTCACTCGTGATCATATTTTTTTTTGTATTTAAACTCGTGGCGGCGCCGCTCGTGAAAATATTATTTGCTATGATCAGTCGTGAATTAAAATCAATATTTCACCGAATCCAACAAATATCCTCTATTTGTTCATTTAAGTTGAATA
Organism: Dreissena rostriformis; assembly: GCA_007657795.1. Taxonomy (NCBI): domain Eukaryota; kingdom Metazoa; phylum Mollusca; class Bivalvia; order Myida; family Dreissenidae; genus Dreissena; species Dreissena rostriformis. The sequence goes on along the minus strand of VMBQ01001676.1, from coordinate 92,368 downwards.
ATCAGCTTCATAACAGTGTCATTTTAATCATCGATAGTATGCCAGCGTGTATCAAAATTTGAAAACAAGTACCTGAGCAGATTAAGCCAACATTATTTGTATTTGAACATGTCCTTTGCCGTGTACTAGAACAGTTGAGCACTGTATTTTCAAAGCCATTGCATGTCGTATTGCTGAACACAAATGAACTAGCGCCACTTCCGTACCGCCCATTAGCGAAATACCACAGGGCACTGAAAAGGAAAGTATATAGTACACGTGAACACTTTCTTGTTATAGACAAACTGTACCGCATAAAGTTTTTTATAATGAGTAAATGAGGACCTAAACGTCTGGTTGATTAGTATAATTAAGTTTTGATGTGTTAACAAATATTACCAGGTTATTTTAATAGAATGAGTTGTAACACAAGTGTGTTCCTATGTTCTATCGCCATTTGTCACACTGCTAGAATTAAACGTTTACATATTGAATTCGTTATGAAACAAGATGCATTAATGGTCAGTATCTGATTATGTTAAAAGCATTTATTGTAGATATATATAAATTTCATTTTGTCATTGACTCTACAAAAGAAAGGTTATTGTATCTGCACATGGAAGGTTAGTTTGCTTACGTGTCAATTTATCCACTTTTTCATTGTTTGTGTTGTTTTCGAACATTCATATAATAAGGTATCGGGACAAAGAAAACTTAGTGCACACCTTAAATTGGCGTTGAGCATCCTACATAAAACATTTGCAGCGTGCATATTGAAAGCGAAGTCTGCACATATTGTACCCCAGACGCCATCTATTCGTATTTCAACTCGTCCTTCTAGTTCACTGTTGCCACCCACCAATCGAATAGGCTTATCGTTAACATCATCTGTTTTATATACATATAATACATATCATTCATCATGGATACGGATTTTTGGAGAGACCTGTATGTACATTCACGTATACTACTGTGAAAACACGCCTACTAAATGGCCTCATTGTAACAGTGTAAAGCCACTAAGTTGTTGCTGTCTAGTTCGGGACTCTTTACTCTTAACATTGTGTTCATACACGAGAATCATGTGTACATGGAGTGAACGATTTGTTTGCTATAATTATGTGCAAACCATTCTGCGTTTACACCAGCGTTGCAGCATATAATACCCTTTTATATATCGATACTGCTTGTCATAGTTACACCACTGTGACCATGAGTTCATGCGAATGAACTATTTAGTTAAATGAATTTTTAACATTTACTATAAACCAATGAAATGTAAAATTTAAATATTAAACAGTCAGTGAATGCTTAAGTGTATACAATCGATTAATGAATTATATAACACAAATATTAACAAAAGGTACACAAACATTTTGAAAAAGCCGAGCTCGAATCTGAACCATATACGGGCCCATTATACTATCACAGTCATAGGGCACTTACATGACGATGTTTATTATTGTCGCCTACAGGGATGGACATTTTTTCATTCATTGATATCTCCGTTGTCCCTCTGTTTTTAATTTTAAATAATGAGTGCCAGATTAAATATATCATTTAATGCATTGCAATTGTGATTATAACTTTTATTATAAATTAACGTAAAGGTACATACATTGTCGAGACGTGGCATTCTGTTGTCCATTGCTAACCAGGACTGAAGCAAAATAAAAACAGCAAACACTAGTGTTGAGTTATACAATATTATATGTAAGAGGAACATGACCAAATTTACACAGAGACGGACGGACGGCCAAACATAGAAGGTTATTACTATATGGCACTTGCAAAACTGTGGAGACTGTAAGCCTACGTGTATGTCATACGTGTAAGTTGTTTAGGTTTATTGTGGCTGTGTATATTTTCTTAAGCTGCCTAAATGAGATAAATTGAAATACATTTACATCCGTTCTCGAACATTAAACTTGTTGTTGTTGAATTATATGTATTTGCTAACTGAGATTGAAGATTTGTGTTTTAAAGGTTTAAGTTGCGAAATGAAAGATGCATTGGTATTAGGTGAATGCGAAATATACGAGATGTGATCATTTAAGTTTTAACTGTAATTAGAATAACACAAGGTTATATTGTTATTAAAAAGGCCTCTGCATCACTCAACAGTAACACAATGAAGAATGTGTTCGGTTTATGTTTAGCTCTGGAAAATAATTTGAAAGAGGTCCACTTTTGTATGGTTATTGTGAAACCTATACACCTAGCAGTTTTAGAAAATGTGAAGATCCATTGAAACCATGTTACTGCCCATCAGTGGCCTGTTTTGCCCAAACGAGAATAAAACGAACAAGCAAATTCGTTGAATTGATACCCCCGGCCAAACAAGAGCTTTGTCACAGACGTGAAGTATACCCCCAAATGCTGCATTGACACAGAATATATACAAAGGGCCATAACTCCGTAATTAACATATGGTGTACAATGCCATTTGGCGTGCATCATCCTCTTATCCATTTATATACTCATAACAAGTTTCAATGAAATCCGCCAAACCATTTCCAAGATATGGCATCGGACACAAAAGTGCAGGACGGACGGACGGACGGAAGGACGGACGGACAGACGGAAGGACGGACGGACAACGCTAAAACAATATCCCTCCGCCTTTGGCGGGGGATAATAAACTCGTTGCTCTGAATGCCTTAAACGTGAGCTAGAACTCCAGTCTGGCATCGAGCTGCAAAACAACAATGTTCTGCAATGGGGATGCGATTCTACCAACATTCGCTAATATTGACTATTTAGAGGCATATCTGGTAGCGTTCTAGTCAAAAATGAGTGTTGTACTGTATTGTTTATTTTATAATGTTCTGGTTTATTTAAATGCTGAACTATTATCCCGTTTTGTACTTTGTCAGTCCGATGTCTTTTTTGGACTTCATGGACTGGAGCTTTAAGATGTTTCATGTTGTATCATGCGATCATGGTATTTACCGGTACTCCCTGTGAGACACATTATTGTAATTTAAAATCTATTAATGTAACACTACTGTTTTAAATCCAAAATAACCGCAACCGGTTTGTTTTAATTGTGTGCACAATATTTTGTATATGAAATACGACAGTGACCGAACTTTGCGGATCATTGATTCGTTTTTGTCTCATAAAGAATTAAGTTACACAAGTCGATTTTAAGTAAAATAACAAATATATGGAAACAATAATTAATTTGATAAGTTACATTTTAGTTATGACACCTAAGCACTGAGTGCTCATTCTAAGGTTTATACTCGCTTGAAGTACGTCGTGAAAATACAACACACTTAATTCAAACGACATCATCTTTTAAACAGCAAGGAAGTTTCACGAAAGTTCACATGAATTATAATTAAGTGATCCTCTTTCTAAGTTATTTAAATAGTTCCGTCAACTTTATAAGTTTGGCACATGACAAAAATATTCTTAAATGTGAAAACTTTTCAAACCTCAAGGTCAAGAGGTTAAATATACGTGTTATAACATCGTAAAATATTCCGCTACAAGTGATGCAAAACTGACCTAACCCAGGAAGTTACGGGAGTGATATAGCCTTATATAGCAACATAACACAGTAATAAAGCGAATCTTGTCTGAAACACCGGATTCTGATCTCTAAATGTGACAATAGATAGTTATCCTCTACAATTTATTAAAAAAATGTCATTGTGGTCACTACTGGTTACAACCAAATGGTATGTAACATCGTCATTGTTTGTACAAACAAAGCAACAAAAGACATAGTTTGATAAAATTATGCACCTGGGCGAAGCCGTTCTACGCCCCAATGGTCACATGGTTTATAAAGACGGTATAAGAACAAACACATTTTCACAATATCTTAAAAGCAACAATGCCAAGAGAAACAATATAATAATTGCTCTTCGGTATTGTATATTGGCCTTCTACAATATTTCTTCAAAACATGACCCTGGAATCAAACCTGGGCACACGCCGGAGATCACACGGTTAATGAGTTTATAAGCAAAATAACTTTTGTAATTGTTCTTTTCTCAAATGGGACTACAAAGACGTGTAATAATTGGTATTTAATATCGTTTAGTTATCATCTACATAGTCTGCTCAAACCATGTCAAAAGGAGCGAACATGTGAAATTAATTACATTAGACGGACCCCGGAGACGGACGGTCTGGAAAATAATATTCAACACGATGGAGGATCGAACGTTAAACACTCGTTTGCCTAGGCTGACGTGTATCGGAATAAAGAAATATGTTGGATATTAAATTGTAACGTTAAGTTTGGCTAAATGTGACCAGCGCTGGTCTGGTACTTTGTACTGGCAGGAACAGGAAAGAGAGAATGTAAGCGGTAGGGGATTTTAATATGTTCAATACGTATTGATTATTTGTATAATTTACATATGCGTGTAGTTACTTTCTTTATTTCATTTACTGCTACTTATCTTTATCATTCGTCTGTTGCAAACTGTGACCTTATAAAGCAGTGACCGAATAAACTAGTTGATCTCTGGCAGTAGATCACGTGATCGTGATTTACCGTCAGTACGTATTCCTACGCGCCGATTAACATGTTATAGCATTTTACCTTTGAAATTTATTGAGACGCATCATGAATGTCACAACAAACGCTCTGACGTGTGTTATCGTTTATATTACATATCATCATATTTTGATTCTTTATAAAAATATATTACCGAACCAGCTTTCCGTATTTTTATTTTCATTCACTTGATTACCGGTACGCAATTTATGACGTATATCGTGTGACGCCATTTCTGTGACGAAACATTTTGGGGACAACAACGTGGTGCATTTTTAACACTAAAATATTATATTTGTTTAAAACATCCAACGAATCCAAAACGTATTTCGGATTGTGTGTCTTTCATGCGTAATTGTTTACTTCGATAGCAATAAAATATAAAAATGTAGTTTAAAATAAATTTCGATAAAGGGATGCAAGAACAAACAATGGAAGTGTATATAGTTGTGACTTTATTGTTATAAGTATTTGATTAAAGTTGTCATTGAGGACAGGTAAGAGTGTCGCTTATACTTAATTGAGTTGTTTGGTGACTCCTGTCAGAGCTTAATATTTCAATTATCTAAATAATGTGCTACGTGTAATTAAAATTATTTTCATGTTTGTTGTTGATTTGTGGCTCAATTTTTATTTATATCCCTTGACTAAGACTCAATGTGCACGTCATTTTGTTCAATTGAATGTTCAAATAAATTTCAATTTTTATTTTGCTGTAACATATTTTTTTGTTTCAATTTCTAACAAAAAATGAAAAATGTCACATTTTTGATTCGTTTTTTTATTTCTTCTGGTATTTTCAATAGTTAATTATTAAAAGGAACAGTTTTATGTGGAAGTATTTTTTACGTGACACATTAGGTAGTTATTCGGTCTTGAGGAATGTTGTGTACATGTAGGAGGCCCGACCAGAATAATTATTTGTTATGTCAATTAATAATTTTTGTTTGATTAAATGTGTTAACGGAATAATTTAAAAGGAAGCAGGATAAATCGAATACATGGATGGTTGCGAGATGGAGAAAGTTTATCCGGTTCGGCCCGAAAAAGAATAAAAGGGCTCGCTAAAGCTCGCCCTATTTTCTTTTTCTAAGCCTCAGCGGATAAACTTTCTCCATCTCGGCACCAACCATATATTCTCTTATCGTTGTAACTTTATTGTTATAAGCATCGGATAAAAGTTGCCATTGAGGAAAGGTTAGAGTGTCGTTTATACTGAATTGAGTTCTTGTATGACTCCTGTCAAAGCTTAAATAGTGTCATCAATATAATCTACAGCACAGTTTCAGCTGCAAACGATATTTTAATTATCCAAATAATCTGTTACGTGTAATTAACATTATGTTCGATTCTTGTGTTAAAGTGTGGCTCAATTGTATTTATATCCGCTACCTTACACTGAATGTGCACGCCATTTTGTTCAATTGAATGTTCAAATTAAATTGAGTTTTTGTTTTGATGTTGCATATTTGTTTCAGTTTTTAACAATAAAAATATCAACTTCTCGAAGCCTTTTTATTTTTCTCATATTATAAATAGTAAATTATGAAAAGGAACAGTTTTATGTGGAACTATTTTTTGTGTGACACAATCGGTAGTTTTTCGATCTTCATGAATGCTGTGTACTTGTAGGAGGCCCGACCAGAATAATTATTTTGTTGTGTCAATTAATCATTGTTCTTTGATAACAAATTTAAACGGCATGATTTAAAATGAAGCAGGATAAATCGAACACATGGTTGGTGGCGAGATGGAGAAAGTTTATCCGGTTCGGCCCGAAAAAGAATAATAGGGCCCGCTTAAGCTCGCCCTATTTTCTTTTTCTAAGCCTCAGGGGATAAACTTTCTCCATCTCGGCACTAACTATGTATTCTCTTTGTCGTTGTAACTTAATTGTTATAATCATTGGATTAAAATTGCCATTGAGGTAAGAGTGTCGTTTATACTAAATTGAGTTTTTTTATGACTCCTGTCAAAGCTTAAATAGTGTCATCAATCAAATTTACAGCACAGTTTCAGCGGCAAACGATATTTTAATTATCCAAATAATCTGTTACGTGTAATTAAAATTATGTTCGATTCTTGTGTTAAAGTGTGGCTCAATTGTATTTATATCCGCTACCTTACACTGAATGTGCACGCCATTTTGTTCAATTGAATGTTCAAATTAAATTGAGTTTTTGTTTTGATGTTGCATATTTTTTTTTCAATTTTTAACAATAAAAATATTACATTCTCGATTCATTTTTATTCTTCTCATATGTTCAATAGTAAATTATTAAAAGGAATAGTTTTATGCGTAACTATTTTTTTCGTGAAACAATCGGTAGGTATTCGGTCTTCAGGAATGTTTTGTACATGTAGGGGGCCTGATCAGAATAATTTTTTGGTATGTCAATTGATCACTTGCCTTTGATAAAATGTGTAAATGGCATAATTTAAAATGGAGCATGATAAATCGAATACATGGTTGGTGGCGAGTTGGAGAAAAATTATCCGGTTCGGCCCGAAAAATAATAATAGGCTCGCTAAAGCTCGCCCTATTTTCTTTTTCTAAGCCTCAGCGGATAAACTTTCTCCATCTAGCCACCAACCATTTATTCTCTATTTACCTTCTGTTTGTTATTTATTATGTTGAGAATAATTTCATTAAAATATATTTCAAAAGTAATAAAATAAACAAAAAGAAGCCTCTCACTTAGAATTATCTCCAGGAACATTTTACTCGTATTTGATAACATTGCCTGTTTCAGATGAGTGCATTAGAAGATCATGTACATTATCGAAATAAAATAGACAACACTATTATACACCATTGTTCAACGACACAGACGACACAGCCAAATAAAGGCATTAACGTCGAAGTTGTTTTAACAAATGCGTAATTTGAGCCTTTTGGCGGAAATCTTATTTTTATATCATCAATGTCATTATTTCATACTGGAATTGTTATTTTCCAGCAAGCAGTGAAGCTTCTCATACAAAGGTCACATACAATTAAATATTCAAAACATCAATGGCAATTATGTTAAAACAAAACAATATAAAACATACATTACCTAACGTAATTGCTGCAACTAATCCTCGCCACCAATTCTTCTGTTTAAACATTCGGTTTTGATAATGCCTACATAAATTATAGAATGTTACACGGTGATCAATTTGTATTTGTTGCCATTCTCGTAAGTTGTTTAACTCGCATATCACGTCTCAAAATCGAAAATTATTGTAATTATTGTAGATATAATTATTATTATTATTATTATTATTATTATTATTATTATTATTATTATTATTATTATTATTATTATTATTATTATTATTATTATAAGTAGTAGTAGTAGTAGTAGTAGTAGTAGTAGTAGTAGTAGTAGTAGTAGTAGTAGTAGTAGTAGTAGTAGTAGTAGTAGTAGTAGTAGTAGTAGTAGTATAATTATAATTATTATTACTTGAAATGTTTTGTTATTGATTAAAATGCATACAAGTATCTTACCTCCTATGCTTTCTGAATTTCAAATTTACATTTAACCAGATAACACAATTATTTTCTTTAGCAAGTTTTCGCGCGTAAGATGACGTCCTGTTGTATACTCAACAATTACTTGATTAAGTACTTAATTGAAATAATCATATGCTAGTCGTAGTAGCACGTTGTCGTATTTAAAATGTAAAGGACCATACGTTGAACGAAGTTTGCAATAACAAGACAATTACTTAATTGAATACACAAAACGTTGTTACTAAACGAAGCAGAACGATAAAAAACAACAGAGAAATGTAGAGACAATAAATTTCTCAAGAGTAATTAAACATCAATGTGTTAAGTGTTTTGTGTTTCCTCGTGCGTGCTTTACAGTATAACGTTTCATACGCTAAATAATGGGATAATGTAGAGTGTTTGTGTTTTCGTTAGAATTGCTTATAGTACATTGGTGGCCTACACAAAGTTTAAATACAGTCCCAATGGCCTTGGGGCCTTTTATTCTAATTTCAACCCTGGTGGGAGAAACAGTTGTCATGTCAAAAGCAAGCGGGTTATGGCAAAGTTAGATCTTGACCCTTTTCTTTGAGTTCATAAGACACACTTGACACTGAGTCTACTCATGGCAGTGATTTGTGGTAAGTTATCTGACACTTGCATGATGAATGAAAAAGGTGAAACCCGGACAAGCTGTTTTGCCAAAATTAAGCCTTTGAAATCTTAGTGTTACCTTGAACTTTGAGGTAGCGAGACTTCGTCTCACGATGTATACCATTAGTGTCAAGTAATTTAAAAATCATTCAACGTATGGACAAGTGATTATTAAGGCAGTAATGTTCAATTTGTTTTATGGCCAAATTTAACCTTTGACATTTAAATCTGAGATTGATCTTTGAGGAAGGGAGACTGTTGTTACACGCAACACGTCGACGTATAATGATTTACATTTGTGCGAAGGTATTTCAAAATCCATCAATATATGTAACGACCTTTAACCTCAAAGTGCTTTTTGCTATTGATAAAGGTCAATAAAAGTAAAAACATAGTTTAGACATCTTCGTCGAAAAATGCACATGCTACATAAATGCCACAGTACGTCTGTCTCTGTTCTTTGGCAACCCGTCGTGGAAAACGGAAGCGTTATGTGTTTCATATGGCTATAAATTGCAATCTCAATAAAATCATCCCTAGTGTTACGTTTCTATACTATCCACCAACGGCGACAACTTTGTGTGCGAACGTTAGGACTTAATTTTGATTTCGTTTTTAGCCATTATTTTAATAGTTAATTTCTGTCGCCATTGATGCTCAGGATTAAACAAAATGAATTAACAAAACCTGCCACTATTATAGTGGTCAATGCGACCGGACTTAGAAAACTACAGGTTAGTCCTATCATACTACATGTTTTCAATAAATGGGCCTTCTCAGCTCTGACGTAAACTGTTGCCACGGCGAATCGGATAGTATAGGACCGTGGGCCGTCTCGTACATTGATGTGTAAAATAGTCTTTCCAGAAAATCACGTGGATAGTAAATACGTACGAATTTACTTTATAATATGAATCGATCTATGATTCTTTACCTTTCAAGTGAAATATACAGAATTAAAAAAAACACATAGTCGGATTGAGCAATAAACTGGAACGTTTCAAAATGCATAAAATTAAAATATGATATCGTTATTACACGACATTAATCGTTTAATTAGAGCCAAAATACTGGGGTAAGTTTCGGAATTATTTCAGTAAAAGCATTTGGTGTTGAGCGTTTAGCGTATTGCAATAGCGCCCGCACTCGTTAACTCGCTGAGGTTAACGCTGAATGTAAGTCTTAAACGTAAAATTATCGGATAAAACTCCGGAAAGATAACAATTAGAGCAGACAAGGTTAAGGAGTAAACATAAATGTCAAAACCAGACACAGATATCGTGTTTTATTTGTCGTTTCATGTCCATATACTTTCTCACCAGAAAACCTCACGTGTTGCGAATTGTAGATTTTTGTGCGCTTAATATTTCATTTCCATCAACCGGATGATATGTTTACATACATAAAAAACTGTAAATAACTCTTTTTTACCTACTATTCCAGAATATAAAAACAGTTTTATTGAGCAAATCTCCTTGTTTAAATTTGTATTCAGATTGTTGTTTTGCCATCCGTTTTTTAAACGGACTGTAAACCACGAATGACGAAAGAAGAAATGTTCTAAAATACCGTATTTTTTTACAATTATTAGTTTATATTGATTAAACTATCACGACTGGTATATTACATTACTTGGAAAAAGTTCCAGTTTCCAGTACATTCGGTAATACAATTTCTTGATGTGAAATCGAAAGAACATCGCGAAAAAAGGTGACATAACGATAAACACACTATAAATAACGCAATTAGATTGCTCATTTTATATATAAAATATATACAATTCACTACGCATGTACATTTTGCATTCCTGGGTTTACCACGTGACGATGATGATCAATCTACTTGCGTTATTTATAGTTAACTGGTAGTTACTTGGAATGCATACCCAGTAAAATTTAAATAAACACAAAAACAAAAGTAAAAATAAAAAAAAACTTGTTTCAAGTAATGTTATATGCCAGTCGTGATATTGTAATCAATTTAAACTTATAATTGTAAAAAAAATACGGTATTTTAGAACTTTTCTTTTTCGTCATTTGTGGTTTACAGTCCCTTTAAAGTTGATACTAGGGATGTCAACAAATATTGAATAATGTTGCTAATATTCTGATTCTTATTTAATATCCGAATATTTGCATTTTTGCACTGGCAAACCCGCGGTGAGATGAAACCGCTGTAAACAAACAATATGTCACAATCTATTATGATAATTATAGGCGCGATTTGTTATAACATATAACATTTGGCACAACCATTGATGCGTTTACATGGTTGTTAAAAAACAATATGTCATAATATATTGTGCTAATGAGGAGCGCGATACGTGGTAAGAGATGGTTGCTTACCAATTAATAATATCAATCATCGCGTGTTTAAAACATTGCAATGTACGGACCAACCTTATACCATACAGGCGCAACCACTTAAACGTATATTAAATAGACATTTTCCTTTCATTTAATGTACAGCATAATGGCAAAACAAATGAATTACTTGTTATAAATGTAAAGGCACGTCATTGACAGAAACGCTTTTATGAAAGCGATTTTAATGTATTGTATTTGCATATGCTGATTTAGAGAAGGATGCATCATCCAGTTATGTGAAGGAGCGTGTACATTACGGGGATTCTATAGTGAACGTACGCTCTTTTTAATGGCCGAATTCAATATGATGAGATGTAGCATACAAAAGCAAATTATCTATTTCCCTTGTATCTACGGAAATAATTGCCTTTCAATTTTCTTGTGTGGGTCAAAACTACATCAGTATTGAAGGAATAATCCATGCACATTGACGTATTGAGTTACGACACGGTTTCTTCTTCGACGTATAATAGTTTTAACAAATAAATTGGAACCCACTGACTTAAAACAATGTTCTATTTCACAATCTTCTTTAACAATAGGTAACTCGTTTCCAAAGTAAATTTGCACTTAAATACAATTTATTATATACCCGTATACAATTTATGTATCTACCAAATACATTCTTGGTCAACTTATACATTAATGAAACGTATGCTGACATGAACCAATTTCAAATACCATACTCTGTTTAACCTATCCGTTTCACTAGCATCACCATACTTTTGGACTAATTGTATGACTTCATCAAAGAGATATATCCAGTTATGAGAAAATCGAGTTAATGCGAATCATGTTTCGTAATTATTTTTGCTGGATATTAATATAGGAGAGCAGTATAATGAACTTGCATCTGTTTGAAATAGTAAGTATTGCATTATGTATTTGAAAACTGCATCTGAAATTGACTTTATTTATTTATTTATTTTTAAACATTTGTTACAAATACGTATCGGTGTGATTAATTATAATTTTTGAATATGCAAATTAATACCATCGTTTAATGTGAAAAACAACATATGTCGATACATTTCAAAACCACATCCTTAGATATCTCAGTTTATGTTAATTATCAACTGAGCGACCTCGGAGACTTCTATTTCAATGACGACACTCGTGAATGTATAATGAAGTTGGGAATTGGTTTTATAATTGATACGACCGGATCAAACGTGCGAAAAGCTGAGCGCGTTTTTTGCTCAATGATAAAAATGAGCTATTTACAATTTTTTATGTATGTAAACATATTATCCGGTTAATGGAAATGAAATATTTAGCTCACAAAAAACTACACTTCGCAACACGTGAGGTTTTCTGTTGATAAAGTATATGGGAACAAAACGACAAATAAAATACGATATCTGTGTCTGGTTGTTACATTTATGTTTACTCCTTAACCTTTTGCTGCTCTAATTGTTATCTTTCCGGTAATTTTACGTTTTAGATTTTTTTTAGCGTTTACTCAAGCGAGTTAACGAGTGCGGGCGCTATATCAATACGCTAAACGCTTTACACCAAATGCTTTTACTGACATAATTCCGAAACTTACCCCAGTATATTGGCTCTAATTAAACGATTAATGTCGCGTTATAACGATCTCAAATTTTAATTTCATGCATTTTGAAACGTTACAGTATATTGCTCAATCCGATTATGTGTTTTTTTTTTCTGTATAATTTCTCTTGAAAGGTAAAAAATTAAAGATCGATTCATAGTTTAAAGTTAATTCGTAATATTTTCATATCCATGTGCTTTTCTTGAAAGACCATTCTTCACATAAATGTACGAGACGGCCTACGGTCCTATACTATCCGATTCGCAGTGGCAAAAGTTAACGTCACAGCTGAGAGAGCCCTTTATTGAAAAACATGTAGTATGATAAGACTAAATTATAGTTTTTTAAGTCCGGTCGCATTGCCCACTATAACAGTAGAAGTTTTTGATAACACATTTTTATTTAATCATGAGCATCAATGGCGACAGAAATTAACTATTAAAATAATGGCTTAAAACGTAATTACAATTAAATCCTAACGTTCCCGCAATAAGTTGTCGCCGTTAGTGGACAGTATAGAAACGTAACACTGGGGATGATCTATTGAGATTGCAATTTATAGCCATATGAAAAACATAACGCTTCAGTTTTCCACGACGGGTTGCCAAAGAACAGAGACAGACGTACTGTGGCACATATGTGGCATTTGCATTTTTTGACAGAGATGTCTAAACTATGTTTTAACGTTTATTGTCCTTTATCCATAGCAAATAGCGCTTTGAGGGTAAAGGTCGTTACAGATATTGATGGATTTGAAATGCCTTAGCACAAATGTAAATACACTTCAACACCGTTATTTCGAACACCGATAATCCGAAGTNCGTGTTTAAAACATTGCAATGTACGGACCAACCTTATACCAGTCAGGCGCAACCACTTAAACGTTTATTAAATAGAAATTTTCCTTTCATTTAATTTACAGCATAATGGCAACAACAATCAATTACTTGTAATAAATGTAAAGGCACGTCCTTTACTGAAACTTTTTTATGAAAACGATTTTAATGTATTGTGTTTGCATATGCTGATTGAGAGAAGGATGCATCATCCAGTTAAGGAGCGTGTACATTACGGGGATTCTATAGTGAATGTATGCTCTTTTTTAATGGCCAAAGTCAATATGATGAGATGTAACAAACAGAGGCAAATTATCTATTTCCCTTATATCTACGGAAATAATTGCCTTTCAATTTTCTTGTGTGGGTCCAAACTACATCAGTATTGAAGGGATAATCCATGCACATTAACGTATTGAGTTACGACACGGTTTCTTCTTCGACGTATAATAGTTTTAACAAATAAATTGGAAGCCACTGACTTAAAACAATGTTCTATTTTACAATCTTCTTTAACAATAGGTAACACGTTTTCAAAGTAAATGTGCACTTAAATACAATTTATTATATACCCGTATACAATTTATGTATCTACCAAATACATTCTTGGTCAACTTATACATTAATGAAACGTTTGCTGACATGAACACATTTCAAATACCATACTCTATTTTACCTATCCGTTTCACTAGCATTACCATACCATTGGACTAATTAATGACTTCATCAAAGGGATATATCCAGTTATGAGAAAATCGAGTTTATGCGAATCATGTTTCGAAAATTATTTTTGCTGGATATTAATATAGGAGAGCAGTATAATGAATTTGCATCTGTTTGAAATAGTTAGTAATGCATTATGTATTTGAAAACTGGATCTGAAATGTGATTTCATTTTAAGGCGAAATAACCACGGAGCCAACCGTGCCGTCTGGTGCAAAAAACATTTGTTACAAAGACGTATCGGTGTGATTAATTATATTTTTTTAATATGCAAATTAATACCATCGTTTAATGTGAAAAACAACATATGTCGATACATTTCAAAACCACATCCTTAGATATCTCAGTTTATGTTAATTATCAACTGAGCGACCTCAGAGACTTCTATTTCAATGACGACACTCGTGAATTTATAATGAAGCTGGGGATTGGTTTTATAATTGATACGACCGGATCAAACGTGCGAAAAGCTGAGCGCGTTTTTTGCTCAATGACAAAAATAAGTTATTAACAGTTTTTATGTATGTAAACATATTATCCGGTTGATGTAAATGAAATATTGAGCTCACACAAATCTACACTTCGCAACACGTGAGGTTTTCTGGTAATAAAGTATATGGACACGTAACGACATATAAAATACGATATCTGTGTCTAGTTGTTACATTTATGTTTACTCCTTAGCCTTTCTGCTCTAATTGTTATCTTTCCGGAGTTTTATCCGGTAATTTTACGTTTTATACTTTTTTCAGCATTAACTCGAGCGAGTTAACGAGTGCGGGCGCTATGGCAATACGCTAAACGCTTTACACCAAATTATTCTATTGAAATAATTCCGAAACGTAACTTATTATATTGGCTCTAATTAAACGATAAATGTCGTGTAATAACGATCTCATAGTTTAATTTCATGCATTTTTAAACGTTACAGTATATTGCTCAATTCGATTTTTTTTTTATTCTGTATAATTTCAATTGAAAGGTAAAGAATCATAGATCGATTCATATTATAAAGTAAATTCTTACTTATGTACTATCCACGTGATTTTCTGGAAAGACTATTTTACACATCAATGTTCGAGACGGCCCACGGTCCTATACTATCCGATTCGCCATGGCAACAGTTTACGTCAGAGCTGAGAAGGCCCATTCATTGAAAATGTGTAGTATGATAAGACTAAATTATAGTTTTCTAAGTCCGGTC
Organism: Dreissena rostriformis; assembly: GCA_007657795.1. NCBI lineage: Eukaryota > Metazoa > Mollusca > Bivalvia > Myida > Dreissenidae > Dreissena > Dreissena rostriformis. Next base: position 77,054 of record VMBQ01001676.1, on the reverse strand, counting down.
GCATTGCCTACTACTACAGTGGCAGGTTTTGTTAACACCATTTTTCTTTACGCATGACCATCAATTGCGACAGAAATTACCTATTTAAATAATGGCTAAAAACGTAATAAAAATTAAGTCCCAACGCTCGCACCATAAGTTGTCGCCGTTAGTGGATTGTATAGAACTTGAGGTTGCAATTCCTAGCCATATGAAAAACAACGCTTCAGTTTTTATCGACGGGTTGCCAAAGAACAGAGACAGACCTACTGTGGCATATATGTGACATTTTCATTTTTCGACGTAGATGTCTTAACTATGTTTTTTACTTTTATTGACCTTTATCAGTAGCAAATAGCACTTTGAGGTTAAAGGTCGTTATATTGATGGATATTAAAATGCCTTCGCACAAATGTCAATCATCATACGTCGACGTGTTGCGTGTAACCTCCGTCTCCCTTCCTCAAAGATCAATCTCAGATTTAAATGTCAAAGGTTAAATTTGGCCATAAAACAGGTTGAACATTTTTGCCGAAGTAAAGTAATCATTTTGCCATACGTCGAATGATTTTCAAATTACTTGGCACTAATAGAATTCATCATTAGACGAAGTGTCGCGCGTAATCTCGTCTCGGTTCCTCAAAGTTCAAGGTAACACTCAGAGTTCAAAGGTTTAATTTTGGCACAAACAGCTTGTCCGGGTTTTACCTTTGTCATTCATCATGCAAGTTTAAGATAACTTTCCAACAAATCACTGCCATGAGTAGACTCAGTTTTAAGCGTGTCTAATAACCTCAAATATAGAGGCTAAGATCTAATGTTGAAATACACCGCTTGCTTTTGGCATAATCTTATTTTTGAGACAAAAGTGGAATTAAGAGGCATCCGCGCCCTAATGCCACATGTCTTTAAAAACATAATAAAGTACTCGTTGGAACGAATTGATAACATACTGGTGTATTTCAATATAACAGACAATGTCTTAAGGGACATCAACCGCCATAATAAATATAGCTCAAGGTCAACACGACGAAAACGAACATTATAACAAGTAAACTGTTTATCCCACCTGGTTTTAAATAGGCGACATCAAAAACAAAATGCACTCTGCCACAAGGCCATTTGGACTGAATTTTAACTTTGTGTAGGCCACCCATGTACTATAAGCAATTCTAACGAAAACAATAACGCTCTAAATTATTTCATCATTGAGCGTTTTAAGGGCTACATGTATACTGTTAAGAACGCATGAGGAAAAACAAAACACATAACACATTGATATTAAATTTCACTTGATTCAAAATGTATTGTCTGTACATTTCTCTGTTTTTTTATTATTATCCATCTGCTTCGTTAAGTTACAACGCATTGTGTATTCAATGTACGTATTTGTCTTCTTATTGCGAAATTCTTTCAACGTTTTTTTTACATTTTAAATACGACAACGTGCTACTACGGCTATCATATGATTATTTCAATTATAAAATTGCTAAGTACTTAAACCAGTTATTGTTGGTCATACAACAGGACGTTACGTTANATGATGATGATGATGAATAATAATAATAATAATAATAATAATAATAATAATAATAATAATAATAATAATAATAATCATAATAATCATAATAATAATAATAATAATAATAATAATAATACTAATAATAATAATAATAATATCTACAATAATAACAATAATTTTCGATTTTGAGATGCGATATGTGAGTTAAACGACTTAAGAAAATGACAACAAATACAAATTGATCACCATATACAATTCTATAATTTATCTAGGCAATATAACAACCGAATGTTTAAACAGAAGAATTGGTGGCGAGGATTAGTCGCAGCAATTACGTTAGGTAATGTATGTTTTAGATATTTTTGTTTTAACATCATTGCCGTTGATGTTTTGAATATTTAATTGTATGCGGCCTTTGCATGAGAAAATAACAATTCCAGTATGTAATATGGATATGGATGATGGACAAATAAGATTTCCGCCACAAGGCTCGACTTACGCATTTGTTAAAACAACGTCGACATATAAGCTCATATTTGGCTGTGGAGGCTGTGTCGGTGAACAATGGTGTATAATAGTGTTGCCTATTTTTTTTTCGATAATGTATATGATCTACTAATGCACTCATCTTAAACGGGCAATGTTATCAAATACGAGTAAAATGTTCCTGGAAATAATTCGAGGCTTCTTTTTTTGTTTATTTTGTTTCGTTTGAAATATATTTTAATGTGATTATTCTCAACATAATTAATATCGAACAGAAAAAAAAATAAACAAAGAATACATGGTTGATGCCGAGTTGGATAAAGTTTATCCGGTGAGGCTTAGAAAAAGGATTTTTTTTCTTTTTTTCCGGCCGAACCGGATACATTTTCTCCATCTCGGCACCAACCATGTATTAGATTTTATCCTGCCTCTGTTGCAAACATTGACCAAATAAAGCAGGGTCGAATAAATTGTCCTATCTCAGGTCAACAGGAAGTAGTGTATTCCTACGCACGCTGTGACACATAGTTGAGTATAACCTTTTCAATACACTTCACAAGGGTGACGCATTATTGAGACGCATCGTGAATGTTATCGTTTATATTGCATATCATCCTACTTTACATCTTCTTTAAAACATATTACAGACCGGCTTTCCGTATTTTTATTTCCATTCACTTGATGACGCAATTTATGACGTTTCTCGTGTGACGTCATTTCTCTGACGAAACATATCTAGTTTAAGCAAGACTCTGTGGATTTTAGGGACAACAATTTAAGTGGTGGTTTTTTAAAAGTAAAGTATTTAATGTTTTTAAAGCATTGAACGTATACAAAACGTATTTCGGATTGTGTGTTTGTCATGCATATTTGTTAATTTCGATAGGAATAAAATAACTCGCTCCGACAGGATTACAATTTCTTAAATCGTGTTTTAAGTCAGAATGGTAAGAATTTGATACAAACGCCATGAAGAAATAATGTGGTTTAAAATACATTTCGATAAAGGGATTGACGAACAGAACATCTTAGTGCATATAGTTTTAACTTTATTGTTATAAGAATTGGATAAAGGGGTGTTGCGGCAGTTTATTAAACCGAGGATATATTTAAAGCAACACCGTATCGCTATTATTACAACCCGATATGTTTGTTATCAGTATCATCACAGTTGGTTCATAATACAGAGGTCAATGGTTCGACCCCAGGTGCGGTTAACTTTTTTTTTCTTTGTTTAATTTCATTCTTGTTTTATACTGGAGCTCTTTAGTTATGTTGTTTAAATTCATCAATTCAAAGCATTTAATCACAATTTTCAAAACATGCCGAAATCTGTGAACAAGTCCCTGTAAGTTATTGATGCTTATGGTCGAGTTTGATTCTGTATGATCTTATGTGTGTGCTTAAATATTGTGTTATTGTTGTTATTTTGGTAAAATTATGTGCTCCCAGTTAAGATTGTAAACAATTTCTAATGTGTATGCATATTTCTAATAAACTATGTACCGGAGCTTGGGTTTTGCCTAATTGCTGTATTTAATCAAATTTTACTCAGACAGTAGGGATGGTTAAACATAAAAATCTCTGTTAAAAGTGCGGTGACCCCCCATTTTTATTTTATGATAACAATACGTAGATGAACATATTTGAGCAGTTTCGCAGAAAGTTATTAGATAGAACTTTTTTTTTATTTCCATTTTTGTGGTTAAAATTGAAAAAGATTGACGTTTTTGGGGGTGACATAAAAATTATTAAAAATTAAATTTCTTAAAATTTAACTTCTGTTCTCTATTTTTTTGGTATTTTGTGGGTTAATTAAATGGTTTATGATGTATCTTAGCTTATATAATATCTACATGTTTCTAATTTCATAGGTTATTAATCATGTTTATGCAATTAGAGATTTTTCAGTTTTCTTGAAAAAGTACATGTTCTATAATGGTCAATAAAATCCAAACAAGGCCGCTCACCCTATGTTTTTATTTCATTTTTTCATATAATATTAGTATGTATTACTCAAATATAAATTTTGAGCAAAAGTTATTAGATGGAAAAAAATCAGCAAAACTGCAGCAACACCCCTTAAAGCTGTCATTGAGGTAAATAATATTGAGTCTTTGTTTTGGCTGTTGCATTTTTTTTTAAATTTCTAATGATAAAAAATAAAAATCAGTGTTTGTTTTGCTGTTGCAATTGTTTTCAATTTCCAACATTAAAAATATCACATTCTCGATTATTTTTAATTATTTCAATAGGAAAGTATTAAAAGGACCAGTTTAATGTGGAACTATTTTTTACGTGACATAATCGGTAGTAATTCGGTCGTAAGGAATACGTGTGGTGTACATGTATGAGCTGATCATTTGTCTTTGATAAAATGTGTTAACGGCATAATTTCAAATGAAGCAGGATAAATAGAATACATGGTTGGTGCCGAGATGGAGAAAGTTTATCCGGTTCGGCCCGAAAAAGAAAATAGGGCTCGCTAAAGCACGCCCTATTTTCTTTTTTCTAAGCCTCACCGGATAAACTTTCACCTTCTCGGCACCAACCATGTATTCTGTATGATCCTGCTTCATGTTAAATTATGCCGTTAACACATTTTATCAAAGAAAAATGATTAATTGACAAAATAATTATTCTGGTCGGGCCTCCTTCATGTACGCAACATTCCTGACGACCAAATAACTACCGATCGTGTCTAGTAAAAAAATGGTTCCACATTGAAATGTTCCTTTTAATACTTTCCAATTGAAAATACGAGAAGAAATAAAAAAACGAATCGAGAATGTAATATTTTTATTTTTAAAAGTTGAAAAAAATAATAAAATGCAACATTAAAACAAAAACTTTATTTAATTTGCATATTCAATTGAACAAAAAGGCGTGCACATTCAGTGTAAGCCAACGGATATAAATAAAATTGGGTCACAAATCAACAAAAGACTCGAAAATAATTAAATAATTATAATTACACGTAACACCTTATTTGGATAATTAAAATATTAAGCTTTGACAGGAGTCAACTCAATTTAGTATAAACGACACGCTTACCTCATTGGCAACTTTAATCCAATGCTTATTACAATAAAGTCACAACGATATACACTTACATTGTCTGTTCTTCCATCCCTTTATCGAAATTTATTTTAAACCACATTGTTTGTATTGCTATCGAAGTCTACAAAGTTATGCATGACAAACTCACAATCCGAAATACGTTTAGGATTTGTTTTTATTCATTATTATTTATTTATTTTACTTAAAAAAAAACGACACGTCCAAATTGTTGCCCCAAAAATGTTTCGTCACAGAAATGGCGTCACACGGGGTACGTCATAAATTGCGTCATCAAGTCAATGAAAATACAAATATGGAAAGCTGGTTTTGTAATATATTTTAAAGAAGAGACAACATGGGATGATATGCAATATAAACGATAACACACGTAAGAGAGTTAAAAAAAAAGATAAAAAATAGGATGATATGTAATATAAATGATAACACACCCAGGTGCATAATTTGATCAAACTATGTCTTTTGTTGCATTGGTTGAACAAACAATGACGATGCTACATAATATTTGGGTGTAACCCGTAGTGACCACAATGGCAGTTTTTAAATTAGTTATAGTGGATCACTATCTGTCAATGTGCGGGAACAAAAACTGTCACGTGACCACAAATGCGAACGACCACGGCTATTTTGCGGACAAAACGTAAATCGAAGGTATGTTTTCTTATATTTTTTCCGTTTTTGCAGAACACATGTTACAATGCCTTGGTGCAGCGTACGCAGTGCGAATTCTATTCTTCATTGATGTATTGCTCATATTTTTAGGTATTATTTTTGTACCCGCACATTGTCTGTTGTCACATTTAGAGATCAGGTTCCGGTTTTTCAGAGAATATTCGGTTTAATACTGTGTTATGTTGCTAAATAAGGCCATATAAATCCTTTAACTCCCCGGGTGTGGTCAGTTTTGCACCACTTGTAGCGGAATATTTAACGATGTTGCAGCACGTATATTAAACCTCTGGACCTTGTGGTTTCCGGAGGTTTGACAAGTTTTAACGTTTTAAGAATATTGTTGGAAGGTGTCCAACTTATGAAGTGAACCAGAATTATTTAAATAACTTAGAAAGAGAGCCACTTAATTATAATTTATGTAAACTTTCTTGAAACTGCCTTGCCGTTTAGAAGTTTAGTTTGAATGAAGTCTGTTTTATTTTTATGACGTACGTCAGGCGAGAATAAATCGTACAATGAGCACTCAGTGCTTAGGTGTCATAACTAAAATGTCATTAATCAAATTAATTATTTTTGCCATATAATTGTAACGTTATTAATTATCGACTCTTGTAACTTATTTCTTTATAATACGAATGAGAATCACTGATCCGCAAGGTTAGGTCATTTTCGTAGATCCTATACAAAATATTTTGCACACAATTTAAACAACTCGGTTGCGGTTATTTTGCATCTAAAACATCAGCTGTACATTAACAGATTCAAAATTAAAATTACGTGTCTCACATAGAGTACCGGTAAATATCACGATAGAAGGATGCAATCTGAAACATCTTAAAGCTCCAGTCCATGAACTCCAAAAAAGTCATCGGACTGACCAAGAACAAAATGGGGTAAAAGTCCAGCATTTAAATAAACCAGAAAATTATAAAATAAACAATACAGTATAACAATCATATTTGACTATCATACTACCAGATATGCTTGAATAAAGTCAATATTAGCGAATGTTAGTAGAATCGTATCCCCATCGCGGTACATTGTTGTTTTGCAGTTCGATGCCAGACTGAAGTTCTAGCTCACGTGTAAGTCAATCAGAGCTATGCGTTTATTTGTTTTATTCTCGTTAGGGCAAAACTGGCTATAGCCGGGCAGTTATTTGGTTTCAATGGATTTTCCCATTTTCTTAAACTGCTAGGTATATAGGTTTCACAATAAGCATAAAACAGTGACCAGCTTTCTAATTATGTTCGTGAGGTAAACATAAACCGAAAAATTCCTTATTGTATAACAAGTACTCATGAGTGATACAGAGGCCTTTTTTAATATCAATATAACCTTGTGTTATTCTAATTTCAGTTAAAATGTAAATCATCACATCTCGGAAACTTCGCATTCACCCAATACAAATGCATCAATCATTTCGCAACTTCAACCTTTAGAGCATACTTTATCTTCAATCTCAATTAGCAAATAAACATTATTCAACAACATGAACTTAAATGTTCAAAAACGGATTTAAATGTATTTCAATGTATCTCAATTAGACAGCTTAAGAAAATAACCACAGCTACAATAAACCTTAACAACTAACACGTATGACATACACGTAGGCTTACAGTCTCCACAAGTTTGCAATTGCCATATAGTAATCACATTCTATGTTTTGCCGTCCGGCAGTGTGTCTCTCTGTGTAAATTTGGTCATGTTCCTCTTACATATAATATTGTATAACTCAACACTAGTGTTTGCTGTTTTTATTGTTTCAGTCCTGGTTAGCAATGGACAACAGCATGACACGTCTCGACAAAGTACGTTAGCTTTATCATTCGTCTATTAATTTGTTTTACAACATACTCCTTTGAAAAAAAAAACCTTAGCGGGGCATATCGACATATGAAGCACTNGTTCAAATATAAGCTTTGAATTTCCATTAGGCCCATCTCATGATTAACCCTTTGCATGCTGGGAAATTTTTCGTCTGCTAAAATGTCGGCTGCTGAATTTCTAAAATCATCCTTTTCTTCACTTTTTTCAAAGACCACTATCAGAATAGCAAACAGTTTGGATCCTGACGAGACGCCACGTTCTGTGGCGTCTCATCTGGATCCAAACTGTTTGCAAAGGCCTTTAAAATTCGGTTCCAGCACTCAAAGGGTTAAAACAAAATGTGGAGCAAAATGGGCATTAAATGGTTTTCAAGCCTTGAACATATGAGAATCAGGTTTAGTTTGATTGACAGTGCAGTGAATAGGGGAGGGTAAAATTGCTTTCAAATGTTTAAATAAGCTATTCTTGAGTCTGGCACACATTTAAAGTTGACTCCTCAACTGACTGCAGGTTTCGCTTAAGTATCAGTTGGGTATTGTACAATCTGTGCTTGAGAATGCCGGGGTATATTGTGTTACCCTCTTCAAATACAGTGTTGCAGGAAGGGAAAGCACTATAAATGTATACATGTACCATTATACGCGTAGAAAATCAAATACTCCATCTTGGAATTAGAACATAATGAGAAACGCAAAAGAAGTGGATTTTACAATTTTAACAAAACTGACTTATTTTATTTTTGCTTAGTTGTTATCAAATATGTTAAGCTCCCTCTACATAATAGCAGTGTCTTCCATCTTCAAAAATTATATTTTCCTATCACCAGATGAAAATCAATAGCATTACAACGATCGTATAAANAAGTCATCATTTTTAGTAAAATAAAATCAGATTCAACAAAACAAACAATTTGATAGCAAGATGTAATATATTTTATTCTTTTACCAGATGAAACTCGATAGTATAACAGAATATCGTATAAACTTGTGCTCCATACTATCACTACTTTTAGATCACACTCGGGTTTTTCCAAAAACTTACGGAAGAACAAAATCGTCAAAAAATGCGATATTTGATAAATAGTAATGGGAAAAAGGAGGAAATAATAGGATAAATAGAATATTAAGTAAGTTTGGGATAAATATTAAGTTTATCATGCAAGGCTTAGAAACATGGTAGCGCGAGTGACAGCGAAACCCCTGTCAATCATTTGTGAAAGATGTCGAAGCGATTTTATTTCATTATTTATTTTAAAATGGGGACTTAGAGAGAGGTATGATAAACAGAAAAACAGGTTACTTCCTGATCTTTTTGTAACATATCAGTCTCGGCACGAATAAAATAACGGCTCGACAAGCCTCGCCGTTATATTATTCTAAGCCTTGTCTGATATATTACAAAAAGATCAGGCAGTAACCTGTTATTCTTTATACATTATGTTTAAAGATAAGTAACAGTGTATTGTTAGGAGTATACAATTCAGTGAAAACCTGGAGACATTGATTAATTGTTACGTGTATATTACAAATAATTAGAAAGTACGTAACTAGTTACAATGCAAATTCAAATTGAACGCTAAAATGCACAGTTCACACAATATAGAACATATTAAATAGTTAAAGCTAATGTCCCAAAGTCACCGTACACGAAGTATAAACCGTCAAGTCGGTTAGGTATGCAACTAGTCAGGGTTTTTTCCTTCAGAAAAACCACTCACCGTGGAAGATATACGACTTGTTAATGGAACGTACGAGGCAGGGGGCAGAGTTGAAATCAAAGTGTTTGATACATGGGGCACAATATGTTACGACGAACTTGGTCTGAAAGAAGCCACTGTTATTTGCCGTATGCTTCGATTCGGGTAAGTATCTGCACATCTAATATGTAACTAATGGTTGGCTAGTCTAATCGTTTTCGTTTTTATTGGCGAGGTTTCATTTGAGCATTATGAGTATTAATTTGATAAAATATTTTGTAAATAAACGACATAAGATTAATGCGAATGGGTAGCGACTCCTGGAGCTATACTTATATGATGGCATCAGCAGTACCAACACCTTCTTCCAGACCAAACCACAGCTTTAAGTATCTTGGAGACTACCTCGATCAAAACACAGGCACCAGCTCGACCTCAGCATTACCAGGCGATCTTGTCCTCCTTACCCGCACCTTTTACTGCGCTGACTGCGACCCCGAGCACTCGCTGGTTTGCCGCAATATGAGATTTCGGCCTAAGAAGGTTCACCGAACTGGACCTGCGGGCAGATCTCGTATTGAAGGGAGCAAGACTGCCTTCTCCGACAAGGTGATGCAGTTTCCCCAAGCCCTTTTGGAGGCGTTCCACCCAGAACCTCCTGATGGCAAAGACAAATAGCAATGGGACCACATCAGAGAGACAGTAAACAACACTGCCACGGAAGTATTTAGAAAGAGGCAGACCAAAAACAGCGATTCGTTTAACGCCTACTCCTCCACACTCACTCCAGCCGTCAACGAACGCCACAGATCCCACCTGGAATACAAGCGCTATAATTGTCATTTATCAAAGCTCAGATGATGACATTGCTGCAATTTAACCTTTCCACCCGCATAATGGAACTGGACTTAAAAATAACTGTATCAGAACTTCAGAAGGCAAGTGAGATCTCGTCCTCATGTGAAGCCCCAAGGGAAAGATGGTATACCACCAGAAGTGCTTAAATGCGGCAACAGTGTGTTCCTAGAACATCTGCACAACCTCCTCTGTCAGTGCTGGGAAGAGGCTCGGTACCCCAGGACATGAGAGATACAAACAGGCTATGACAGTTAGTGTGGGATAATAGAATGCTTACTATAAACACCAGGATAGCTGTGTACCAGGCCTGCGTGTTAAGCACTCTTATGCCAGCGAATTCTGGACCTTTTTCGCATCCCAGGAGAACAGACTAAGCGCCTTGCATATGTGCTGCCTCCTACGGTTACTTGGTATCTCATGAAGCGACCGCGTGACCTACAACGATGTGATGGAGAGGGAATATATCCATAGCATGGCCACTCTTCTCCGTCAGCGTCGTCGCAGATGACTGGGCCATGTACATCGGATGGACAACGGCCGAATCCCCAAAGACGTCATGTACAAAGAGCTTGCCACAGGCAAGAGAACCCATGGTCGGCCACATCGCAACACAAGAACGTCTGCAAGCGCGACCTTAAAGCTATTGACATAATCCCCAGCACATGGGAAGCGCTCGCTCAAGACACATTCAACTGGAGACGTGCTATGCATGTCGGACTGCGGGTGGGAAGGGAGAAGATCCGCCACCTGCCAACGAATGGCGCAGCATGAGAACCGGCAGACAGTTGCAGCCGGCAGCATACTCGGTCTTTATATTCGCAAGGAGCGACGGGGACTGCCACTCCCGAGTCGGTGTGTACAGTCACGGTAAACGCTGCCCAGAAAACCAACGATCACAAGCAACCTCCGCTCAGTAAACAATCTTGACATATTCAAGTGACGCAATTTCATTGTCTCTCTAGACTAACGGACGCCAACAATAAGCGACAACAAGAACAGTATGTTCCAACCGGCGTTTACATATTAAGTTGAAACATGTTTATTTTACGAAAACGTTTCTTTCAATATGCTGAAGAAGAGATGGTATAAAAAAGAATAGCATTTTAACATGATGGCAATTATTTTGTAAACGCATTTAGGGATTTGGTAGGGACGTATGTATTTTATCATTTCCAAACATGATTCCGTTCAATAATATCAATAATATTTGTCGTTACAACGCTGTACAATGTAAATTTATTGTCCGCTACCGGTTTAACCGGAGGGGACTTATGGTTTGCGCTCTGTCCGTCCGTCCGTCTGTCAGTCTGTCTGCCTGTCACACTTTTCTGGATCCTGCGATTACTTTAAAAGTTCTTCATATTTTTTCATGAAACTTGAAACATGGACAGATGCCAATATGGAGATTATGCACGTCATTTCATTTTGTCCCTACGTCAAGAATTCTGGTTGCTATGGCAACAAATACTATTTATTTATTTTTTTAATCTGACAATGGTGGAGCCGGTAGGGGACATCATTGCTTGGCAATAGCTTGTTTAAAAAAAGGAAAGATATTTACACATTTAACGTTTCACGTTTGTTTACCAACGCTAACATATGGACAAACAATACAGATGCACTGTTCACTTCCCCAAATGTATCAGCCATTATGGGACTCTTTCTCTGAACTGTTAAACATATAATCTTCACTGAAGTTCTTTCTCAAGAAGAAATGTCAACGTTAAATCAACAGTTTAAAGTGACAGTTCGCGAAATAGATCGTTGTTTTGCATATATATTGTATAGCGAGAAATAAACTTTACATAAATTCATTGAAATATATTTTTTATCGAGGTTGTCATCGAAAACCTGGTCAAAATCGGTTTTGAATCGATAAAATGATATTTAAATACATGCAATAGGCGAACATCATTGCAGCATCGCGAGGTATGCAAATTACTTTCGCTTTCGCTTTCGCTAAACATAAATACATAGATTTAGCANATATATATATATATATATATATATATATATATATATATATAAGCGAACTGTCACTTTAAAGTATTTAAATAAATTGACTGTTGTAATTCATGTCATGGTTAATATATACATATTTTTTATTGTACACCTATTTATATCATCCACTCATTCGTCGCAATTTTTACCACGTGACTGCCCAATATTTTACCGTTTTTGACGGGCCTTCTTTCACTATTCCGTACAGGACGATCGAAGTTTAACAAAAGATTTCCGAGTCTACTAATAACACATTGTAGATCTGCGAAAACGCGGTTATATAATCAGTCCCACATTTAAAACATGCTATACTATCTTTATAAATAATCTTTGAGTGTATATTTCTCGAGTAAAACGAATTAACTTCACACAACTTAATTAAATTACGTAAGCGCTTGCGCTCTTTCCGAGGATTTGATATTGTATTGTATATTTAACGTGCAAAATAATACTAACAGAAATTATATTAAGTATATAATACAAATACTATTTTACAGCGTTGTCTATAATACCGTGATATATGATACATCGTTCACAGTTTAAATACTTACAGTGTACTCGACTAATGGCTCATCCAATATGGGTAATCTAATGTGAACTCCATACATTTCACCGTATTGTTCACACCGCTCTTACATATAATAGTAATACATACTGAATGTAACTACTTCATATTCTCATGACTGTCTATATGATACGATTATTACATGATTTATACAAAATAAGCATGGTGTTCTTACATCAGCAAGCGAAAACATCAATCTGATGGTTCATAATGTGGTGTTATATTTCAGTACATTTTGGTCGTTGTGCTGGTGTATTAATTGCTTTAGAGCAATTGAAATATGTGTACATAAATTTGTACACGTATACATGTGTATTATATGTTTTTTATAATTCAAGGTTTAATTGATAATTACTTAATTAAACATACTGTATTCAACGTTTTCGTGTATAACCATTTTAAGCATTCAGTTCAGTACTCAAAATGCACATATATAATATTGTGTTTAAAAGTATACCAATTAGCAATCGATGTGCGTCTGTAATGCTCTGCGTTCATGCTTAAAGGAAGGCTTAACGCTTTTTGTTGTTTGCTCCTTTAAAACTTGTTTGATTGCACCATTGCGGGTATGTATTCGTGACCATATTATAATTTCTTTAAATTGCTTTATTTTGCATCTAGCTCCGCAACACGATTATACACATCAGTCACCCACGGGACAGGACCGATCTTTGTGAAAGATTTGGTTTGTGGCGCGAACGCTTCTCATATCAATGAATGTCAGTACCGGACGGATGGTAACTGTCGTCATAACGAGGATGTCGCAGTTACCTGCAGTGGTAAGAACTATCCATAGTTAACAAATAATCAGATAACTTATAGTCGAACGAGTCAATGTAAACCCCAAATACATATCACCGACATGCTTACATTGTATTTAACCTTGTTTTTTAACATATATTTCAATTTTAAACGTTCTGCATTTCAAGAATTAGTGTCTAAGGTTTCAGGTTCCAGTTTCAAGTGCCAGATACGACTTTTGGCCAAATTTGTGTGTGTGTTATGTATGTGCGTGTCTGTGTGTAAGAAACATTAACAGTGGACTGGCTCTTCATTGTTTTGTTTTTTTGGTTTTTGTTAACATTTTATAGCGTTTATTCACCTCCATACATAACATATTATATCGTTAGTTGGCATGTTAATTTGTTAGTATATAATATAGTGCTTTTAAAATTTCAAATATGATAGAGGTAAATAAAATCCATTATATGGACACAATCATACAGTTCACACACAAATACACGTAAACAAATGCCATGGTATGATACAAAAGGAAAGAAAAAAGTTTGGACTTCAGAAAATTATAAACTTTATCATACGTTTTGACTTCACACACATATAAACGTTAATCAAACGATCAAGGTATTAAATATTTTAAGCAAACAATAGAATTTACAATAAGATTATGCTATTGATCTACACAAAGTTTTACAATTGCCCAGTTTAGTAGTTCCCTGTCTTGATATTTTATATTAGTTTGAATTTACCATGCTTAACACAGATAATTATTCAGCCCCCTTATTGAAGGTAAAAGACCCTTTTTCTTGCATACAAATATATACTTTTTACTTCCTAAGATGAGAATATTAATATCAGTACCGTAAATACTTGTACTCCCAAATAACATTGTTTGACAGGACATCTCAGTACATTTTTTAGCAGTATGTGATCTTAGAAATTCAACAATATAATTTACAATTCTCTTTGTAAAAATGCAGTCCCAGAATAAATGTAATAGTGTTTCTTCATTTTCGTTACAGAACAAACATAAATTTTCATTAACATTGTTAATTTTAAATAACAAAGATTTTGTTCCTAAGATTCTGTGAACAATTCTTGTCTGTCTGGAACCACTGGGTTCCAACGAGTTGTGTACGACATGTAGAGTACATGGAACAAAGGGTGTTAGTCCTGGTAGCCCGATGGCCTTATTGTCATTTATTAACTTCCATATTGTTTTATTTACATTTGGTCTATCACTTCCCAATGACACAAGCTGTTGTAATGGTAGTTCATAGCCCTCCTGTTTCTAATATTGCCTCACTCACTGTTTCCCCTCTTGCATGTCCAAACATTAANCTATCCACTCAAATTTGACGATTTTGGTACATATGTTTCAGGGGGCAAAGAACACATTAAGATCATAAGACATTGTTTAATTTAATTATATTACACACAAATCCAACACAGCGTCAAATGGCCGCCAAGATGGCCGCCAAAACATATTTATGCTCATAAAATATAACTATGTATCTATCCACAGGCTTTCCAGCAGCACCTTTGAAAAACTAGGAGAAAACTAGGAAAGTTTTTTACAAAAAACTAGGAAAAAACTAGGAAAATGTAGGAAGTTTGAAGCAAAAACTAGGAGTTATTATTTAGAAGTTTATTACCTTTTTGACTTTTCCCTTTCTGATTACCACAGTAAACGTACACATTTCATACAGCAGGACTGTTAAGCTGACTTAGTTTCCTTTTGTAGTCATCACAGAGCACAGTAGTATGCAAGGAGATTGTTAAAGGCCATGAACACTATGGGGTTAGCAAGGATTTGCAGCTAATCAATGACATAGGTACAAGCATGCTAGTAATGGTATAATATACAATATTATATTTCTAATATTGCCTCACTCACTGTTTCCCCTCTTGCATGCCAAAAAATTAAACTTTTAAGAAACAATGTATTTATCTCTCCTTTCCTATCATTCCAGAACCTTACTGAGTAAATCACATTTTTTTTTTATCTTGGACGTTTCCAGTTTCATCAAACTGAATTGTGTAAGGGCATCTTGATGTTTGAATTTGCTTTGCAATCTCTTTTCTCAAAAAGAGAACAAGGCCGTCTGATATCATGTAGGACACCTTTGACTTACTCATCGAGAACTGTTCCGTGATTGTTCCTGGAAACATGGCTTTTAAAAGTTAACCCGTACAATCACATGACTTGTAAGAGTAACCACATAATGCAACCTGCAATTCCCATAATGTTTTTGCTTTTGTAACTTGGTCATTTACAGAAAATTGCTGCAGAAAACGTTTTGGTTTTTCAGAATCGCCACCTCCTTGCTTAGAGGTACTTGTACTTGGTACTGGTGACTCGAACAACAGTTTTTGAGTTTTATCTTTTCTCTGTTTCATTGCATCCCTGTGTTTTTCTGGCCATCAGCATGGCCAATGAGCTGTGTTACTCCGGTGTTTGAACAAGATATACTCTTGGTACATACTAAGCAATAAGCAGCATAGCAATAAGAAGGATCAGACTTGCACCATTCAGCTAATAAATGTCCACTATTATCTAGCTTACTAAGCCATGCAAAATAAAATTTAGTCTTTCCACCAGGCATATTAATAGTGAGTATTATTTACTGCAAACTGCTATAATATTCTAGACCTGAAAAGAGATGATTGAAATTATATAGACCAGACAGATGATCAAATTCTGAGATGTTTGTATTATTGTACTATCATTATTATTATTTTTATTCTTTATCGATACTTGTAAGTTCGTTCATACCCTAGTCCTACAGAAATGATATGCAGAAAAATTTGTGTTTTATGATTGTACTAAATGAATGCAAACACCCAGATTTTATCTTTATTTTGATCATATTATCGGCCCATATAACCTTTTTAAAGAACATACATAGGATAAGTATAAATACTCATGCTCTGCTACAGCAGCAATGCAACATCTATAAACTACTTGTGAGTTANTTTTTTTTTATATATTTAACATCATCAGATTGTAATATTTTTATCCAGTATTTTAAAACAAAAACAATCCGTTTATTTATAAGAGGGTAACTCCCAAGTTCCCCGTAAATGAAATTATTTTGGGTTTGAGATCGGACACCCAGCACCTGTTTACAATAACGTAGATGTTTTCGATGTGGATGCTATTGTTTAGTCCCCAAACTTCACAGCCATAATTTAAAATTGGTTCAATACGCTTATCGAATAATTCAAGACTATGGCTTACTGAGATATTTGTAAATTTCATTAAATTTGATTTCAACTTAAAAAGTGCTTTTAACGCCTGCCCCAAAAACGCATCATATGTTGCTGAGAAAGATCCCCCCGTTGTGAATATTACTCCAAGATATGTTAATTTATTAACAATTTCTAGCTCATTTCCTTGATATGTAAACTTCAATTTTTTTCTATTTTGTCCGCCTTTTTTAAAAAGTATTATCTTTGTTTTATTGATATTTACACAGAGTTTCCATTTCGCACAATACTCATCTAACAAATCTAATCCATTTTGTAAACCAACTTCCGATTCCGCAAAGAGAACAATATCGTCAGCATACAACAATAAAAAAAAAATTAACATGCCAAGGTCAACGCCTTTAAATTTGCTTAGTATAAAGTTTTCCTCGATGTCGTTTACATACATTGAAAATAAAAAAGGCGATAACGATTCCCCTTGCCTTACCCCTAAAAAAGATGTAAACGATTCATGTCTGATTTCGTTGTTATATTTTATTTTTGATTGAACAACATTATATATTGATCTGACTATATTCAAAATTTTACCTCTTATGCCTAGTTTTATTAGTTTGTACCATATAATATCTCTCACAACAAAATCAAATGCCTTTATAAAATCAATGAATGCCGTATACAGTTTCTTCTTTTGATTGAAAATATGAGTGCTTACACCTTGCAAGGCAAATATATTATCAACTGTTCCCATACCTTTCCGAAATCCGGCTTGGGCTTCTATGTAAACATTATATTTGTCCCCCCAAACACTTAATCGAGCGTTCATAATTTTACTAAATACTTTTCCTATAGTGCTTAACAATGTAATTCCTCTGTAATTGGCCGTATCGTCTAAATCGCCTTTCTTATGTAAAGGGACAATTAACCCTTCGCTCCATGCCTCTGGAAAATAACTTAAGTTGAACATTTTATGAAAAAGAACAAACAAAACCTCCAAAAAGTGATTTTCGGAAACACCATGTTTTAAAAAAACTCATTTAGTACATAATCCGGACCTGCCGACTTACCAGTTTTTAAACAAATGCATGCTTTTTTAATTTCGTCAACTGTATGCAATTTGCTTGATTTAATGGGCTTAACTGATCCTTTTAACATACTCCAATATCTCTTTGCATCTTAATATCTATTTTGTTCTAGAATTTTTATCTGTTCAGTATCATATATATATATTTTTTTTAGCAAGGCATTTGTATAAACTACGTGCTCTGGTCATACGAATTCTATTTTCGCCAGACTTATCATGTATGTTCAGTAATTAATAAAACTCTGATTTTGCTGATTGACACTCGTCATTAAACCATTTGTTATTTTGAACATGTTGATATTTTTCATTTTTGCCAGTTTTTATAGTTTTATTAAATAATGGTGAACACACTTCATCAATAATGGAACAAAAATGTTATACACTTTGGTCTAGAGAAGAGAAACAGTTAGTGGTATTATTATCACTGCATACCTTGTTTAAAGACTGTATAATACTTTCATTTTGGAGTGACTGTACAGATCGGTTTTATTTTTATCCCATTTATAAATATATTTTGCATTATTACAGTCGTTTTTTTACAAAGCAGTTGTATCAATATCATCAAATGTATCTTCATTAGTGTAGGTAGTTATAAAAAAATTGTACTACACAGTGGTCCAATATTAAATTAGGATCAAACACCTCAAACCGATCAACACATTTAAATAAAGCAGGCGAACACATAACAAGATCGATAACACTAGACCCGTTACTGGTTACACAAGTAAATTTTCCAATCTTACTATCTACACCTACTCTACCATTCAACACTTTTAACCCAGTCATTTTACAAAACTCAAGTAGACAATTACCGTGCTCATTTACAACTTTATCTTGACTTAATCTTGGTAAAAAGCTATCTGCGATATAATCGTCTGGTAATACATTAAATCGTTGTAAATCATTATTTCCAACATAATCGGCTTTAACGCCAATTCTTGAATTAAAATCTCCACAAACTATAAATCTGCAGTTATTATTATAAGTATTTTCGAACTGTATCATATCGTTTAAAACTTGATCAAATAAACTTTCGTTAATAAACATGTCCCTACTGCTTCCATGTGGCACATTATACGCAAAACAAAGTAAAAGCATCAATCCCGTTTTCAAACAAATGACCTTTAAGTTTGATCCACATAATACAAGCATCTCTACTTTTCAAGAAATCAATACTGTTTTTCAAGCGATCGGCAATATAAATCATTATCCCACCACTAGCCCGTTTTGTCCCTTTAAGATGTATAGTTCTACTTTGCATATAATAATGAAAACCATCATAGTTATACAAAGCGTAAGACCATGTTTCTGTAAATAATTGTATTTCGTTATCAGCAAATAGTGTTTTCATTTCATCTGATAATAATTTGTGATACCGTTTCCCGATAAGTCCCTGAACATTCAATAAACACATTTTAATTCCCGTGCTCTCTCCGTTACTGTCCTATTTCTTGACCGGTACGTCGATCTGCTCTAAACCCGATGGCCCCATGCTATTTTCAGCTGTGTCGTAGTTTGGGGATTCACCTCTGCGCTGGTTCACTGTGTTTCGGTCGCTTGTGTTTTTGTTCGTTTGTGATTGTGCCATTTTAACACGTGTTGTTTTCAACTGTTTCACACTATGTAATGTATCGGTTTTTCTGCTTTCGTTCGTCTTGGATGGGATTCGTGTTTTCTTGATTATAGGCGTTTTTTGTAGACACGCTCGGGTGAGTTTCGTTCACAGGTACGCGTACTGGTTCACTGCGCTCTATACGGTCCGCGCTATTTGTCCTACTTCTAGGTTTGTTTACATTTTCGTGGGCGTTTCCCACGATTGGTTGTATGCTTCTTTCTTGTGTGTTCATGAATACCTCCTCATCTGCAGCCTCCTCATCATTTCATCATTACTTTCATTTCGCTACTGTTTATTACAGGCTCAATGGAGTACGCCCTCGCGCTTTGGGTTGGCTTCGTATCAGGGCACCTCTTAAGCCTGTCTACCTCTAGCACACTAAATCACTCTGGGAATTTGTTGCCTATAGATCTGTCATTTATAAACAATTCAGCCGGGTACTTAATTTTCACTCTTTGATTTGACATTCGTGCTTATTCGGCCTCTTTTGATTGATATAGCTCCTTTCGAGCTCTTGCAATTTCTTTTGGGTATTGACGGTCTAGTCCAAAGTGGGTGCGCTTTAACTTGTATGCGTTCGAAAGTATGGTTTCGGTATCTATGTAGTCTCGGAAGCGCGCTATCATTGGTCTCTTTTGGTCATGTGTGTTTGGGAATTTTCTACGTAATCGATGTGCTCGATCGATCATGATATCGCTGGTGTCAATTTCTAGCTAATTTTCAAGGAATTTCAAAACAAGGTTCCTGTCATTGTATGGTAGCCGCTCGGAGAGTCCATATATTATAATATTGTTTGGCATATCCCTCGCGTCTCTGTCTATGGAGTGGTAACACATAGAGCGGGTCATTTCAACTTTCCAATCCATAGTTTGCTCAAGGGCATAAACTCGTGCATCTATCATTTTATAATTTCTGTTTACCTTGATTATGTCATTTCTACATTCACATATTTTGTCTTCTATCACGTTCATTTTTTC
Source organism: Dreissena rostriformis (assembly GCA_007657795.1). Classification (NCBI taxonomy): domain Eukaryota; kingdom Metazoa; phylum Mollusca; class Bivalvia; order Myida; family Dreissenidae; genus Dreissena; species Dreissena rostriformis. The sequence continues at coordinate 56,746 of VMBQ01001676.1, read as the reverse complement.
GAACATGCAAACTAATTTATTATCTATGTCCATGTTTGCAAACGTATCCATATTGCTACTACTCACTTTTTTACGTTTCGTCCTACGTTGCACAGTTTGAAATCCACCGTTTTTACTCAGTTGTTGCCCGCCATTATTCTTAAACCTGTTCTGCACAGGTAAGGTGTACTTAGTTCTAGTCAATACATGTATGTCCGACTCATCCATTGAAATTTGTGGTAATTTCTCGTCGCGCAAACACGCTATCATTCACTTATTATTATATAAAGTTCTTATATTGTTATGTGATTAGTTAACCGCTCATTTAGTACAAATTTTCACTCACAAAGTTTTACCTGCTCGCCATTGACCGGAAGCGGAAATATAAGACTCATTTCTATTATATTAAACAGTTAACAATAAGACAAAGGACTATCATTATTTGGTCCATAGAGAGTGCACAGAGTGAATCTATGGCTATCTATTGTTAAATATAAAATTAATACATTTCCCTTTGTATCTTTTTCTTGATTGTTCACATTAACATTCAGATTTGCCTAACATTTATTAAATAAAACACATACTAATATTAAATTAGAAGTGCCAAAACTAAAATAGCGTTCGCCATCCCAATGTGAGTAAATTTGTTTTTCATTGAATAAGTGAAATGGCAATCCTGCAAACAATACATATGGGCATTTAGACTTTTTAGATATTTAAAAAGATCAGCTCTTTTCGTAACATCCTGTAGACCACGACAGTTGTATGATACAATCTTTAAATTATCAATTCTTAATACAAAGGATTACATTTTTGTTAACATACACTAGACAACAAAAGCCATTATCAATTACCGCAGTCAATACACAATACACAATTTCAGTCGATATACAATACATTTTGTCATCTTCTAAACAAACAAAAAAGAATACAAATATGCAATCATATCCATGCCTTTAAATTATGACAACTGCTAAACACAGAGATTAAAGACACAAAATAAATACACAATTCATTGTATCATCATTCAAACAAATAAAAAAGCATACACAGTGCAACTATAAAACAAATCACGTGAACAAAAACATAAGCAAATGTGGTAATGCATAATACTCATGTGTATAAACAATATGTTTTGGATATGCATGACAATCAGCATATAAAGAGCATAACATAATTTTTAAGATAGAGAAAGAAACACAACATACGCATGTATATAAACCATAGGTGTTGAATAAGTATGGCACTCAGCATTTAAAGCGCACACAATAATTTCAAGATAGAGAAAGAGACACAACATTGTATTACGTCAGTACAATAAATATGTAACCTTAAGACAGATAACGACAGCAGCTCTTCATTGTATGAGTGCTATTTACAATACTGATTTACTTATCATGAGCTACTTTTAATTGAAAGGTTGGGAGCATATACAAATTTGACAAGTATGAGTCTATGTAAACACAGTTGTTAGATAGACATTTAGATTAGATATTGTTTTACATAACGGTTTTTATTACAAATGAAAAAAGTGGTATTTCTATAATATTATATAACACATTTATATGGATTTTATATCATAAATTTATCAGAACCACAGTTAGTCTGTTATATTAAACGATTATATGAATTTTAAGTAACACATTTATAAGAGCTTTATTTAGTCGCACTCTAAAGCAAGATTATTAAGCAAATACAATAGCAAATCTAGACACTTTTCTATTTGAAGATTTGGCTATGAATTGTGTTGAGATGGTTGTATGGTTTACGAGGACGAAGGTGACAGTTACATCAAACGTCCTTTCAAGAGATGATAGAGATCGAATCATCTATTTTTCTGAGCTGCATGGATTAGGATTGTATCTTATGGAAAAGGCGTCGATAAAAACGTATGATGCATCTTTCATTTTGCAATAGGGAATCTGGTCTGCCAAGTATATATCCATTTGTGTTCGTCCATTACCTTACTAACGTTATGGATCTTAAATGAAGGGTCCTATTTCTTTAAAGCCTCTATAACGCTCAAAATCAACGAAAAAATCGTAATATATTTCGTAAAATAAAGTTAACATATAAATGATCAGTGTTCCTTAAAGCTATAGCCAAAATTCCAACGCTAAATGTGGGTTGGTAACCAGATATAAAACTTTTTTTTATTCTTTGTGTGGCACACTCAATTCCATTTTAATTTCCCGCAACGAAATTTATTCTTACGACACATGAACACTAAATTGTTACATAAACATGTATTGAAAATATTGTACCACAACAAATTAAAAAGAACATTTTGTATCGAGTTAAATCTATGTTACCAGAGCACATCTAACATTGACATTTTGGATATTGCTATTATATAAGGAACACTGATTATTAATATGTTAACTTTATTTTACGAAATAAATTACGTTATAGAGGCTTTAACATCTACCGTGATGGTAACCAGTATCAACCGTAGGGAATTGCGTGTAATCAATGGTAGAAATATTGTGTGAGGAAACCTTCTACGTATTGTTCTTGTATCCAGTTATCTCAATCATTCTTTGATAGTGGGGCATTATATCAACGTATCGGGGTATTCTTCTACTATGAAATGTCTCACCTACATGTAATTGGCCACGCTTCTGTCCACTGGACGTACGAACGTTCACATGTGTATACATTGCCCTGAGGCTTAGTTGAACAGGAAAAGTACCAGCAGAAAGCAAGGTTTCATAGTTGCCTTTAACAAGTGCACCAACGCCATTTTTGTATTTGTTTAAAACTCGCTGTTTTTAATATAGCTGTGTCCATGAAGAGATTACTGTTGGTATATGCATAAATCGTCATATGATAGGTTACCCTGCCTAATTGACACGCTTCATCGTTTGTATATTTCTTGTGTTCAACATCATGGGTTAGACATTCGCTACGCGTTCAGATAATTATGAAAACACTATAGCTTAACATTCTCTTTTTCATCTCAACCTCGTTGCAACTCAGCCTTTTTCAATATTTTTTACACAAGTATCACCGAATGCGGGACAGATAAGTAACAATTTGAATGCAAACTTGACGTGTATACTACCACAGATTAGCAAATATATATTGGACAAAAGGCAAATAAAGGCGGTAGAGTAGCCTTCATTAAAGTAACATTAATACTGAAAAATCAACGGAAATTTCGTAAAGTATTGCGTAAAATAAAGTTACCCAATAAAAAATCAATGTTCCTTATGGCAAAAGCCAAAATTTCAAAACGAGATGTTTTCTGGTAACATAGATGTTTGTAGATATAAATGCTTGTTTTTAATTTTTCGTGTCACAATTAATTCCATTTTAATGTCCCGCGACTAAATCTATTCATACGACACAAGAACACTAAACTGGTACCATGTTAGTGTTCATGTGTCGTATGGATAGATATCAGTGTGGGGTTATAAAATGGAATTATTTGTGTACACAAAAATTAAAAACGTACATTTGATATCTACAAACATCTATGTTACCAGAACACATCTGACGTTGAAATTTTAGATATTGCTATAAGGAACATTGATTTTTTATTGGGTAACATTATTTTACTAAATACTTTACGAAATTTCCGTTGATTTTTCAGTAATAATGTTACTTTAGATCGCTATATTTGTGTCAGTCCAAAACGTTGCTTGGGCATTTATTGAGAACCAGAAATTATAACTGCGAACATAAAGCGCACGAGGAACGCAAATACTGTAATGTGTAAAATCGGGAAGCGATGCACAAAACAAAAAATAAAGAATCAATTAGTTGTGTTCTGTATTTATACGCTTCGCTTAGTGTGGTAGAGCGTAAGGTGATGTTCACCCAATGGTGCCCAGTGAGAATTTGAAGAAATATATATGTAAATTGTATGTGTGAGAGTTGTACATCGAGAATTAGAAGCACAATAGATGTAAATTGTATGCACATAGTTTCAAGCTAGTTATGCAATATATATTATAAACAAACGGTTAACCAGTATAATTTAAATAAGATTAAATTTGATTTTTCATTGGGTAACATTATTTTACTAAATACTTTACGAAATTTAAATCGCTATATTTGTGTCAGTCCAAAACGTTGCTTGGGCATTTATTGAGTACCAAAAATTAATACCCCCGTCACACCGGACTGGCGTCCTAACTGCGTCCTTAGGGCGACCCAGGTCGCAGTGAGGACGCCATAGACGCCGGAGGGACGTAGTAAGGACGCAAGAGGACGCAGTGAGAACGCCGAAAATTGCTCAGGACGCGAGCCCACGGCGACCACTTTGAACATGGTCCGGCGTTTTTACGGCGTTCTGTTAAGAACGTCGTAGGGACGCCGTAGAGACGCAATAGTCGTAGTAGGGACGTGGTAGGGTCGCTGTAAGGTCGCCACGAACGTCGTGTGGTCGCCACTCAAACCCACAGAAAATGATCATTGACTGCAAGGTATGTCGCCGTGTGGTCGCCGCTGCGGAGACGCCATGGTCGCAATAAGAACGCAGTAAGAACGCCAAGGACGCCGTATGGTCGGCTTTGGTCGCCGTAAGAACGCGGTTAGGTCGCGAGGGACGTATGAAGTGAGGACACGCAGAACGCCATAAACCAGGACGCTGGTGTGACGGGAAGGCGAAAAACAGCATTCTTACCGAAAAAGTCATTGGCGTCCTTACTACGACAATCAGACATTTCCAGAAACACAGTTTTAGGTCGCCCTAAGGACGCCAGTCCGGTGTGACGGGGCTATAACTGAGAACATAAAGCGCACGAGGAACGCAAATACTTTAATGTGTAAAACCGGGAAGCGATGCACAAAACAAAAAATAAAGAATCAATAAGTTGTGTTCTGTTTTTATACGCTTCGCTTATTCGCTGCAGTGTGGTAGAGCGTAAGGTGATGTTTACCCAATGGTGCCCAGTGAGAATTCGGAGAAATATGTATGTAAAATGTATGTGTGAGAGTTGTACATCGAGAATTCGAAGCACAATAGATGTAAATTGTATGCACAGAGTTTCAAGCTAGTTATGCAGTATAAAGATGTGAAACTCCAGAAGCTGCAGCAGTATTGCATTTCTATCAAACACACCTTCGTGGTCCTTAATTTATGGCAAGGAACAAATTGCAAACACTTAAAACTTGCCACTGCTTGTTGTTGGATATTTAAAAGCATTAAATTAATTAAACAAGTATAAAAACAAATAAACTTAGTTTAGCTCAGTTTTCTTTGCTATAAACTTCCGTAATGTATTATGTATATGATGTATTTGTATCGTTTAACGTCTATTTAAACATAGGTACATGTATTTTGATTGCAGAATGCCCAGTGCTTAACGTACAAGGTGGTTCTTTTCTATTCACTGATACAAGTTATAGTATCGCAACGCTGACTTGTGATGTGGGATGGTACTTGAATGGAACTAATGCCATATTTGCGTGCAATGGCGGAATCTGGACTAATTTGAACACAACGTGCCTGCCCAGTAGGTTGCTTTAAGTAAACAGTTTGCGTTCATTCATCAATTTATTGTAAGTTAACAATTAAGTTATTATACAAATAGTATCTGCAGCTATTTAATTAGTGTTAAGGAATATAACACACTAGTTTTTATTTGTTTAAAAGTATTGTTAATATTGTATTACTATATGTTTCAGATCCACCACTCAATATATCCGATGTTCGCCTTGTTGACGGACCAGCCATCAACGTTGGTCGTGTAGAAATAGCCATTGAAGGCATATATGGAACTGTTTGTGATAATCGGTTTGACTTTCCTACTGCAGAGGTCATTTGTAAATCATACAATTCTAGGTAGCTACATTTTTTATCCTTTTTATCGGACTGCATACGTAGCAAATAATGGTTTTAAAGTGAGACTATACGATTTTGTCAAATATTTAAGATTTTTTATAAATGTGTGAAAAACTTATTATTCATATATTTCAATTTAAATTAAAATAAAAGTTAAGAAGAACATGTGTCGAAAAATGCGTAATAAGCCAGATATTTAAATCGGAAATCGAAAATGGCTGTTCAGCCAAATTCGCCAGCATATATATCATGCATGTACAATGTGACTCTAAATTTAGCTTTAGTTCAGATTCGTTCATACGACACAAAGACACAATTTTGTTTCCTAACAAATACGAGTAAAAGTGTCGGCATCGGCTTTAACAAGCGCAAACTTGTTTTTGCTGAATTTTATGAAATTCGTCTTCAATGTATAGTTTTTCCTGTCTATTTTGTGTTATTGTAACATATTTTTATCAATTTATTAAAATTTGACACATATAAAAATCGTAAAGACTCACTTTAATCGAAAACTAACAGCATTCTACACATGGATTCCTCCACAGAATAGCATACCTCTAATAAATAGCATTGCATGTTAGAATTAACTCGCTAAAAGTGTTATATTGCAAATAACACATATATGCATTTAACAGTGTTAATTACATATATGACTTAATGATGAGGTTGTGTTTGTTTTAACACATTAATTTGGTATGCATATTTATCAGTCGTTTGTGATATAGCTTGCGTGCGGCCGTAATTTTTACTGGGGCTAAGTTCGGAAAAGGATCTGGTCCAGTGCATGTTGACAGACTTCAATGTATTTCTGGAGATATGACTATTGAACAGTGCAAGTACTCGAAAAATGGCCAGTGCAATCACATGCAAGATGTGTCATTACTTTGTAGTGGTAAGTTTGTACCACCGATAAAAAAAGCATTTTGAAATGTGTGTGTAACTTTACTGTTCGAGAGTCTTTTTACGTTGCCGCTTTTTTACATGATATTAAATAATACATATTCGGCATATACACTCACTGCGAGTACACACCTGTAAACATATTTTTCAGAATGCGGAAAACTTGACATACGTAACTGGATCTACAATGGTACAAGTCTACTCGCCAACTGCCAGGAGAACGCGGGTTACTTAGGTCAACTATCTGGGTCATGCAGGGATAGTAAATGGAACATAACTGGAACCTGTCTGAAATACGGTAATAATTATCAGTACATATTTCTTATTCTGTGATATACGGTTTTAGATTGGATGAACGAATTTTACACAACTATCAGTAATTAAAAAATATATGCATCTAAATTTTACGGTGGCTCAATTAAGACATGTGCGTGTTTAATATATTGTTATCATGACTAAGTTTCACGTTCCCACAACTTATTTACTTCTTCCCACCTTTATTATTTCGTGGGGAACAAGATAAATAACTGGTGGAAGCGACTTTGTAAGTCGTGGGATCGAGTTCGTATGTTGTGGGAAAGACTTATAATGTCATAGGTACGACAAAGTTTACGTTTTGGAACAAGCTAGCTTACTCGTGGTTACACAATGATCAACCAATCCAATACAAATTGTTACAGTTTGTTTCAAAAGGGCTGATACTGTCCTAAATTCGGTCGATTTAAAACGGACAAATTTCCTCTTGTAATTACTTTCAAACTGCGTGTATTATAATTGGTTGTTTATGGCATTGCAAAGAGTAATGATTAGTACCCAATAGTTGCGAATTAGTTCCCACGAATGAGCTTTGTGGTTGTCAATACTTAAAGGTCGTTCCGACAAGTGTGTTTTGTCGTTCCAAAGATTTAATAAGTCGTTCACACAAGTTGAACTGTCGTTTATAACATATTATTGTGTCTAATGTTTATATATAATGTTTCGTATAATAAACGTCTCACATCTGAATCTGTAAATATTTGGTTATACGATTGAAACTTTAGCTTTATAATACTGGCTCTTAATTTGCTTTCAACACAATCAACTGCAGAAAACTCCTTAAATCTGATTATCGACATATAATGCAATCAGTTCTGTTGAAGATAAGTGGCCGTGTATGTTCAGGATAATATAGATTATTGACAACCTGAAGACATTGAATTAGTGTGACGTTTAGATTAGAACTCATTTGAACTCACAGTGCAAATGATCTTTTAGCGCTATTCATGAAAACAATCTCTGTACAGTACACGAAATATGGGTCCTATTGAATAGTTAAGCCAATATCGCATTTTAACGAATGCGAAATATGAATGGTACGTCCCGTATGCGTATAGTAACGGCCTTTTCCTTCAGAGAAGCCACTCACCGTTGAAGGTATACGACTTCTTGGTGGAATGTACGAGTCAGAGGGCATAGTTGAGGTCAAAGTGTTTGATACATGGGGCTCAATATGTGACGACGGAGTTGGTCTAAATGAAGCCACTGTTATTTGCCGTATGCTTGGATTCGGGTAAGTGTCTGTACGCGAAATATGCAAATGTGTTTAAGCTAATTTAATCGATTTCGTTCTTATTCTCAATGTTTTATTTGATGATTATGACTATCTAGTCGATAACATAGTCGCTAACATATGTTGAAGAAACATACTGATTTCATGAACTAGATTTCAACATGCTTTTAAAAGAAGAGATGTCAATATAACATTGGATTTTTACATGTCTGTGAGTATTATGTCACAAATGAAGGGATTTGGTAAAATCATACTAATGTCTTGAATGACTTTGTCATTTGTAAACATTATTCAGCTAATTATACCAATAGCAGTTGTTATTTCAGCGCTGTACAGCGTACATTTAGTATTTTTTTTTATTTGAAGATTTAAGTTTGGTTAGCTTAGCAAAAATATATAGACACACACTATGTATGGACTTTTTACTTCCGTAAATCAGAAATTGTAGAAAGAATTATCTGGACTGTTCAAAATATAAAGTTCACTGAACTACATTTCTGATGAAGATACGTCAAAATTAAATCTATTTCTTGAATGATGAGCGCATGCGTGAAGATTGTGGCAAAAATGTGTTTGGAGAAAAAAACAACGGATATATATTTTTTTAATTAACAACATCAAACATGGATATAGAAGGATGTGAAGTAATTATTGTGCTATAGTTAACATCGCTTGATGACTAGAAAACGCAAGCAATCGAAACAGTCTCCGGCAAAACGGTCAAGCAACCACAACACGGAGCTCGAAAAAGGCGAACAAAGAAAACAAAATGGCGCAAAAAGTTCAAATTGTTCAGTGTTAACCAAGGAACTTTTAAAGTGGATAGTTACAGTCAAATCTATAGTTTAATTGTTTACTTATACCGAATACACCCATGGTAAAGTACAGAAAAAAGTACACCAACATTTCAAGGTCATAATTTTATGTCACAATTAGCCGCGCCAATATCTCCAATCCATGATATTTTATCGACCATACAAGACCGATTAAATTCCATGGACATGAAATTATCACACCTCAATAAAATTCAGTCAGGTGTTTCGGCCATTAATTTGCGAATGGACAAACTTGACAAGCGGATTAGTGACATAGAAATAAAAATTAAAGAAGTAGAAAATTCGCGCGAGTTTATTAGTAGTTCCATGGAGGATATTACAAATAAACAGCAGCAGATGGACGCTTTCTTTAAAAAAATGAGCACTCAAAACGACTGACGCGTCACATAATCCAAAACGAATCAAAACTTCAGGCCGAACTAACGGATCTTAAATGCCGTAGTATGAGGGAAAACTTGCTTTTTTAGGAATAAAAGGATGAAAATTGCGAAAATAAAATTCTGGATTTAATTAAGATTAAACATCACATACAAAATGTAAAAGAGGATATAAAATATAAAAATTCACTGTGCACACAGAGTGGGAGCTTACAGACCCGATACAATTAGACCCATTGTTGCGAAATTCGCATTTTTCCCGGACAAGGAAGGGTTCGGAGAGCATCTCGATAATGAAAACGGCACGCGCAGACGGAAAGGAGGCATACATAAAGGTGATCAGGTTGTTCATCAGCAAACAGTTGGTACATGGAATATTGAAGGGCATGACGTGACAGCAAACGTTCGTCATTTGTGGTCGATCATGATATAACCTGTTAAATTAAGACCTGGACTAAGAAGAATTCTACAATTGACTTAAAAGGATACAGACATCCGATACAAGGCGTTCAAGCAGAGGGATCATCGTGTATATGAGCCTTGTTCTGAGAAAACTGGGCATAATGCTTTGCGTAAAGTGTCGTCCCAGATTAGCCAGATATTCCGGAACGACATTTTACGCTTAAACTGGATTTTCGCTAAGAAGAGATATCGTTTAAACGAAAAATTCCATAAAAGCGGAAATTGTCGTCCCTGATTAGCCTGTGCGAACTGCACATGCTGATCTGGGATGACAATTTTCGCACAAGCATTATGCCTAGTTTTCTCAGAACACTACACATATAAGAGACTCTATACGTAAAGAAATTTCACTAGTAAGAAATAACATAGACTGTCTTCTATGATTCAAAACAGTTTAAACATATTTTAATACTGAACAAGATATATATTTAGTCGTTATGTGCATTCCACCCGAAAATTCTCCAACACATGATATATATGATGTTAACTTTTTTGAACAGTTGGAATCTAAAATAATCCTTTTAATTGTAAAGGAAAATTATTTATAACGGGAGACGCAAATGATCGAACCGGCCATACGGCTGACTGTATTGATAATGTAGCAACCTGGGCGATTTGGATTTATTTGAAATAGATTCTTCACTTCAGAGGGCAGCTTGTGACTCTGGTGGGGCAAATAGATTTGGTTGTTTTTTGTTAGATGTATGTAAATCCATTAACATAATAATTGTAAACGGTTGACTATTTCACGACAAAGGAGTGGGCAAATTAAATAGTTTTACTCAAAATGGGGAAAGTAAAGTCGACTATTTATTAAAATCAGTCAAACACTTCCACGATGTTATCGATTTTAAAGTTCATAATTTCACGAATTGTCAAATCATGCTTCAGTGACATTTATTCTTCGTACTCTTACCACGAACAGCTCGTTCACTAACGGTCCAATTAATCAGAGAACTTATTTTAAATGGAAACAAGAGTACAGGGATAATTTCGTGCACGATATAATTGACGATGCTCAAGAACTACAACACAATTTACAATCAGGTGTTCACCTGCGATGCGATCCGGATTTATTAGTCTCTGAGTTTACTGATTTCCTAAAGAAAATCAGTCGAAAAATATTTTAAACATGTTAAAGCAATGATGTTATTTACAATCATCTATGCGAGCGTAAGTATGTGAGAGGGTGGATATGTATGGGTGTATATATGAGTATATGTGTGTGTGTATATATATGTATGTGCGTATGTATGTATACATGTAGGTGTTTATTTGTGTATCTGTAATTATATGTGCAAGTATATGAGTGAGTATGTACATGAATGAAGGAATGCGTATATATGTGTGCATATGTATGAACACAATACATTAAAATTTAACTTTATTTAAAAGATTGGAATTAAAATTATTATAATTTATTAATTATTAATCATTTGAGTTTATTTGAATGTTGATAAATATAGTCAATAAGCATTAATGTGGAGATATTATATTAATATTGCTGACTACAAAATATGAATTTTGATTTTGTGAATATTATTTTTAGGTTGGTACAGTAAATATCTATATTATTATTATAGTAATTATTGTAATCATTAATATAGTTATTATTATTGATATAACAATATAATGTTATTGTTATAATTATTATTATCAAATTCAATTTGGTAAATTACAATGGGCATGAATTTCTGATCATGTATAAGAACCATACAACAAATTGTCATGTATGTTATTTATTTTGGCGAAATTGTATATCACATGGTAAAGTACGACGTAATGACGTCATTTCCTGTCATATTTGACGATGTAAAACATTTACTTTATTGGTGTATATGACAGTTATAACTATGTAGTGAATTCGTATTTGTAAACTTTGATAAAGCCCGTTTAGGCCAAATATCAGAATAAAATAGTGTTTTTACTATGAAATATACATTGGTATCGTTATGTCAAGTGGGGGTCATTTATTCCTTCCTTTAATACTGTATATTTCAAAGCTACACGGGCGATGAATTCCCTTTTTTTGTAAAACAAATGATACGGAAGTCCCGATAAATGTTAAGTTCAAGATGTTTGATTCATATGTATTGTCAATCCTAAATTATATTTGTGAAGTATGGGGATTTATTGCGGCAAATAATATTGAACGTATTCACAGAAAGTTCTGTAAACGACTGTTGAATGTTAAACTGTCAACAAATTCACTGTCATTATATGCTGAAGTTGATCGATTTCCTTTATACATTGGTAGGTACCTAAGATTAATAAATATTTGTTTTAACTTTATAAAAATAAACAAGGAAACTGTATCCTTAATACTATCATTAATAGGCAAAGATTAGAAATTAATACACAAATAACACAGTTAATTGGTGCTCCAAAGTTCGCCAAATTTTGAATCAAGCAGGATTAGCATATGCATTGTTATTTTATTAGCCTGTTAGTATTAATACCTTCATTCCTCTGTTAAAGAATAGACTCAGATCATTTAATATATGCGCGGAGAGTTAATGTTGATTTATCAAACTCTTTACTAGTTTACAAAGAACTCAAACCTCAATTCAAAAGGTTTCTGTATTTAGATGTAATTGACAATAACAAAAACATAGACATATCATAGCTAAAATACATCTATCATCACATAAATAGTTAATTGAAACTGGCAGACATTATAACATTAGCAGAAACGAAAGTATTTGTAGTTTATGTAATCTTAACGATCTAGAAGTCGAATATCACTGAATACTTAAATTTCCGCTTTATTTAGAAGAAAGATCCAAATACATATCAAGATACTTTTCATTAAGCCCAAGTATGCATAAATGTTTTAAACTTTTAAATAGTAATAATAAAGGGACCCTTAGGAAGTTAGCTATTTACATTATAACATGCTTTAAGAAAAGAGATACTTGTGTGTTTCTTTAACTCAACGTTTATTATTGCCATGTATGTACCGTGTATTATGAAATGAATGTACTTTGTTTTTTAGTGTAACCACTGATGTCTGTAAATATTTACAGTTTATTAAAAATGTATGTCCTTGTTTTCTTTTTGAGTATTTAAACTGATTTTCGTAAGCATATTGTTTATATACTCAATTCATTGTTTATATATACACACAACACTCTCACACAAACTGTTTTAATATTTTAATTACTCATTTTTCACGCATGTATGAATGTCTTATAATATGAATCACGATGAGCTGTAATATGCTTAAGTGAATAACATATTTGTTCTGTTCTTTTCTGTTCTTAAAGTATTTAAATATATTGAATTGTGTAATTTATGTCATGGTAAATATATAAATATTATATAATTAATGCTATTGCTATGAATTATAAGTAATTATTGAATTATGTATGATAATCACATGATACGAACACACTTAAAATAGTTCTCTTACATCAGACAGCGAATGCAAAGTTCTAATGATTCATTATTTCATGTTGTTATTTCATATTAATTTCTTGTTTATAATAAGTATGATCTTGCGATATAGAAAGCAATACAAATTTATGCAAATAAAAAATGAACAATTATTAATGTATGTTTGTTTAAAGAAATACATTACATAAAACTACTATATAAATAAAACACTTGTCGTAATATAAAAATACAAAAGTCCAGTTTTATATTTGGTTTGATTTTTTTCAACCATGCTTTTATCGATATACAATGTTAGTCCAAACGTTAATTTGAAAGATCTAATTCTTTATTTCACAACAAGTGCGTATTTTGTCATGACCCTTGTATGCTTTCTTTAACGTTTAGCTCAGCAACTAGATATAACCGTTCCTACAGAGACTACAGCTACTCTCGTACAGGACCGATCTTCGTTGATGATTTGGTTTGTGGTGTTAACGCATCTCATATCAATGAATGTGAGTACAGAACGGATAGCAGTGTTTGCAACAAGACGTACTTGGACGTCAGATGCATTGGTATGACAAATTTTAGTAATGTTTATACATATGCATTGCTAATTCAAGTTTTCACGCAGTTTTAAAACTTCAATTCATCTGTTGTAACTACATATAGTAAAATGAGCATCTGTATTTTGTATGCTTATACAATACGCATGTTGATTTATGAGTATATAACAGTAAACCTTGTGTTACAGACATGTTGTTGCCATTATGATGCAAGTATAATATGGTCTTGTTATTCACGTTCTATAAGCTGATGATAAGTTCTTAAGCATATCGTATTTTTTGTACTAAATTCAAATGTTTATAAACCTGAGTTCATTAGAATTTTGAAAGTGTACGTAATCACAAAAAAAGACTGTATTCGTCAAATCGTTACAACATTGTATTTGCTTGACATCAGTTATACATTGCGAGATTAAAAAAGATCGAATGAAAATACATAGCGATGTGAATTCCAAAAGCTATCATTTGCTCAACATAAATGCAAGGGCATTCCGATAATTGCAAAGGTTGGATTGAACCTACACATTTATCGGAATGCCTACGCATATATCTATATATTTAATGATATTGTGACGTTTATTATTAAAAAATGAATGAAAACTGCATAACATGAATTGCGCTTCCAGATTGCCCACCGCTGCGTGTACAAGGTGGTTCCATAACATTCAGCGACACACGTTATGTTCTAGCAACACTGACATGTGATTTCGGATGGAACATGCATGGAATTATTGCCACATTTTTTTGCATTGGCAGAATCTGGACTAATTCAAACGCAACGTGCCTTCCCAGTAGGTTGATATAAGTAAACATATAGTCTCAGTGTATTTTGAGCACACACTGGAATTATTATATGAATGCTATCGGCAGCTATGATTGTGTGTAAATGAAGCATATCAAACCAGCATTTATTTGGATTAAAGTAATTTTCATATTTTATTATTGTATTGTATGTTTCAGATCCACCTCTCAATATAACCGATGTTCGTCTTGTTAACGGGCCAACTCATAACGTCGGTCGGGTAGAAATAGCAATAAAAGGCATATACGGAACTGTCTGCGATGATCAGTTTGGCTTTCCTACTGCTGAGGTCATATGTAAATCATATAATTCTAGGTAACTACACCTTGCTGGAACCTTTTTTGTCCCACTGCATTTATTGCAAATAATTATTTTAATTCGAAAAACTTCAGCATGCCCCACATGGGTTCCACCTTAAAATGGCCTGTGACAAATAGCCTTGCTTGTTTGAAATAACTCAATTACACATATGTTATGTCATTATTATTCTGCATTAAATAAATGACTTCTTGATAAGGATGTGTTCGTTGTAACAATTCAATTCGTTATGCTTATATATTCTTTGTGTCTGATAAAGCCTGCATGCGGCCGTTATTTACACTGGGGCTAAGTTTGGAGAAGGATTTGGTCCAGTTCACGTTGACAGACTTACTTGTCTTTCGGGAGTCACGTCTATTGACCAGTGCAAGTACGATCCACATAGCAAGTGCAGTCACAGCCAAGATGTGTCGGTTCTTTGTAACGGTACGTTTGTCCCATCTTTGTAGAAAAGTGTTTAGAAATAACATTTATAACATTTTTGTCTGTTAAGAAAGCATTAGTTCTCTTGTATATGTGGCCCTTGGCGTAACATAGTTTGACGTAAGTGCGTTATAAATGTACGTCCTCTGTTTGTACAAGATGAATGACACTGTTTGAACCTATCTTTAAGAATGCGGTAAACTAGACGAACCTGGCTTGATCTACCGTGGAACAGAGTTATACGTAAACTGCACTTCTAAAGACGGTTACGCTGGCTACCTTAATGTGACCTGCAAGGATAGTCAATGGAAAATTGCGGGAACCTGTAAAAAATACGGTATTTGGTATTATTACTTAGATGTTATCAGGCGATGGACTGTTTGTTTTAAATTAAGATAATGTTTCCTTTGTTGAATTTTGAATATTCATACATATAAATCATTTTTTTATCACATGGGCACATGGGCATAATAGGCTGACCAATGAAGGTCTCTTTAATCAGTCCACGAAAGGTGAACGGCTTGAAGTCAGATTCTTCTGTTCCTATTCCGTTTATGGATTGAGTAAAAGATAATTGAAACATCGAAGCGATATTGCAAAAAGTAAACAGCGCTTATATATAGTGGTGATATAAAATGACAAAAACTAACAAATACATAAGTTTAGTGTATTTTTATAAATAATTGTCTGACGTTCCTTCTTTAAATATTTACGAAACCATAACAAACTAAAATTAGTTTACAAATTTCCAAACTTCATTTTATTTGTAGAAAATGAATGTTATTTGTATAGACACATTCCTGCAATATCAATTGTTCTTTTTTTATTTTAAATTATAGTCTACGAGGCGTGTCGATTCATACAAGACATTATGTTTTAGGTTTAAATCGAGACATTTCATTATAATAATAATCATCATCATCAATCCCTTGACCGGTTTGGTCGTTGGGGGGAAATGAGGGACGACGATGCAGAAATCCTCCTCCAGTCAGGTCTGTTGTGTGCTGCTGAGAGTAATTCATACATGGTGAGGGATGTCCACTCTTTTACATTGTCCATCCAGTTTTTTCTCTGACGGCCTCGACGTCTACCTCCCTCAATCGTGCCCCGGAGAACAGTCTTGCATAGAGAGTCGTTGCTGATGACGTGTCTAAACCAAGCCAGCTTTCGTCGTTTGACGGTCGCCAGTAGGGGCTGTTGTGGACCAACAAGTGTACCAGTCATGTTCCGGACGTACTCGTTGGTCTTGTGCTCCGTGAAGGAGATGCGGAGCAATTTTCGGAGACATTTATGCTCAAATGCCTGTATCCTGCGCTCTGTATCCACGTAAAGCGTCCAGGTCTCTCAGCCATAGAGTAGGATGGAGACTACGAGGGACTTGTAGAGTCTGTACTTGGTGGAGACGCTGATGGAACTGCTTGTTCACAACCTGCTCAGTCTAGCCATCGCTGCGGTCGCCATGGCTATTCTTATTCGGACCTCAGCGGTACTAGTACCATCCTTGGACATAGTTGCGTACAGGTACTTGAAGCTGGTAACTTCTTCTAGCTTCTCGCCGTTCATGGTGATGTCTGCAATGGTGTTGGTCGTGTGTTCACCATGATCTTAGGCTTCTTCGTGCTGACCTCCATCCCGTATGCTCCTGCTCTTTCATAGAGTTTGTTGGTGAGATCTTGAAGTTCACTGCTGGTGCCACCCATGAGGTAAATGCCATTAGCGAATCTCAAGTTGGAAATGGGTCATCCACCGATGGAGATAGAGGTGTGGTGATCATGGATAGTCTCCTGCATTATTTTCGCAATGAAAATGTTGAACAGGACGGGAGAGGGTAGACATTCCTGACGGACGCACACTGATGTCCTGAAGAAGTCCCCCTGTTGTCCGTTGAGAAGTTCTGCGCTGCTGGCGTTTCCGTAAAGTCATTGAATGACTTTCACCAGCCCTTCGTCAATGTTGAATCCTCTCATAACAGTCCATAGGCCATCATGTCAACCGCGGTCGAAAGCTTTCTTAAAGTCTATGAAGTTGTGGAAGAGCTCACGTTGGTGTTGCATGTGTGTCTCAATGATGATTCTGCAGTTGAAGATCTGCTCCACTGTGCTCCGTCCAGCTCTGAATCCAGACTGCTCTTCGGCCAGCAATTCCTCGCCTTCTTTTTCAATCGATAAAGGATGATGCGTAGCATGACTTTGCTGGAATGACTGATGAGGCTTATCGTGCGGTAATTCTCGTCCAGTTTGAGATTGCCCTTTTTCGGTAGGGGAATGATCAGTAACTTGGTCAAATCCTTGGGCAAATTTTTCTCCTCCCATATCTTTTGGCATAGTGCCGTCATTACTGCAGTCGTTTCCACTCCCCCGTGCTTAGTCAAGGAAGGGACGTCGTCCACTCCAGGAGATTGTCCTGCCTTCAGAATATGCACTGCCCCCTCCACCTCTGCCTTAAATATGGACGGACATTCGTCGTCTGCTTCTGGTTTGGGATCGTTCTGAAGGAGACTGGAGTCTGGTTCGAGCGGATAGTTGTAGAGGTCACTGCAGTATTAAGTCCACCTGTTTAGGACTGCGGCACTTTCGGTAAAAAGATTCCCGTCAGCGTCTGATATAACACTGGTCTTGGGCTAACTGGTCCTCGTGAGGGTCTTGAGGGTGCTGTAGGCCTTCTTACTGCTGCCAGCGATCATCTCTTTGTCGATGATGGTACATTGTTCTTCAATCCATTTCTCCTTGGCCTCATTCATCTTCTTACTTACCTCCCTGTCCGCTTTCTGGTAATTTACCTGAGAGTCCTGGCTGGTGTACTTATCATCTCTCAGCTCTCTTCTTTTGTCACAATCATTTTGACCGAAATCATGGACATTTTAAGCATTCATTCCAGTACTCAAAATATAATCTTGCGTTGGAAAATATCCCAATTAGCCGTCGATAAGCGTATTTAATCATCTGTGCTGATGATAAAAGGGCGGCTAAGTGTGTTCTTCTTGTTCAACTTGTTTGATTGTTCCATTGATAGTATAAAAGTGTGACCATAGTTTGATTTCTTTATTTCACATCTAGCTCCGCAACAAGATTCTACACGGCCAACCCCGGGACAGGACCGGTCTTTGTTGATGATTTGGTTTGTGGTGCGAACGCTTCTCATATCAATGAATGTCAGTACCGGACGGATGATAACTGTGGTAGTCACACCGAGGACGTTGCAGTTACCTGCAGTGGTATGAAAAATTAAGTATTTAGACAATTACACACGGCTGAGCTGGGCCGGACGTATATAATCGGCCCGCCTGCCGACATAACTGTCCGAGGGCCTTTGGCCCGAGGGCCATTATGCGGCTAGGGCCGATTATTGACGGCCGGCCCAGCTCAGCCGTGTGTTATCGTTTATATTACATATCATAATATTTTGTTCCTTCACTTAAATTTATTTCCGAACCAGTTTTCTGTACTTTTTTAATTCAACTAATTACGACATTTATGACGTATCTCGTGTGACGTAATTTAAGTGACAAAACACACCGCTTTAAGCTAGACACTCTGGATTTCAGTGACAACAATTCGAACGTTGTGGTTTATTTAATATTATAGTAAAATATTTATTTTAAACAACATCGAACGAATCCAAAACGTATTTCGGATTGTGTTTTTGTAATGTATATTACATATTGTTACTTTAAATAGTAACAAAATGACGTCGCAAGCGGGCCGTTATTCGTATCTAGCGGGCTGATATAAATTATATCAGAAACGAATCGGATCGTGCGACGTCAACTGAACAAAATGACGTCCACATTCAGTCTTTTTCCAACGGTGATTAATAAAATTCAGCCACAAATCCACGAAATAATTAAAAAAAAAAAGGACAATAAAACGTAGCACACAATTGGAATAATGAAAACAATATCGATTGCAGCTGAGACTGTGCTGTAGATAAGATTGATGATACTATTAGAGCTTTACGTTTAACAGGAGTCATCTTACATCAAAATTTAGTAAACGAAACTCTAACCTCAATGACAACTTTAATCCAAATCTTATAATAATAAAATTACAACGATATGCACTTCCATTTTCTGTTGTTTTGTTCTATCCCTTTATCTAAATTTATTTCAAACTACACTTTTGAAACGTTTTACGAAATCGTTTGACTGCTTGGAGTGATTTATTTTATTCCTCTTGAAGTTTCCCATTATTTAGACAATAACACACGACCGAGCTGGGCCGAACGTCTATAATCGGCCCGCCTGCCGACATAACGGCCCGAATTTTGGCGAATTTTGTATTTTTATGGTCAGTTGATTCCACTCGCGTATTGTTTTGGGTAAGAAAGATAAGCTTTATACTTGCATGCGTGCTCTGGCATGTCGAATGTGTCTTAACTGTATCCTTTTTTGGGTTTGGTTTATATTTGGAATCTGAGCTGACATGTAGGGTGGTGAAAGTCCATGAGTCATTTTTATAAAAAAGAAGTTTCCTAAATTCCGAGAGTGCATCCAATATTTGGTCGTTCAGTGGCTTTTGGATGCTTCAATATTGTGTTGCTCCTGCACATATACGGACAGCTTCCACTTGAACTGATTCGAGTTCTTGCTTTAGATATTCGATATAATAATCACAGACAACATTCGAATATTGACGTGTAAGGCGAATAAGTGAAAAAAAAAACATTTGTACGAGTCAGAAGCGATTTAGGAAGAATTTAAGCGACATGAAGCTACCGATAAGTCGCCAAGCCTTTGTCAGAGTAATTGAGATATCGCATTCCATTTTGTGTCAGAGGATAGGGTGAGACCCGGGTGCTTGTGGTTGTCATTTTCTTGGATATGTATAGAATTCATAATTAAAGGTGGGTGATGCGGTTTACTCTTTTTTCTGCTTAAAAGAATATATTCAGTTTTCTCAGAGTTAAACGATACAAGCCAACACTGGATCACGAATGTATGAAATGTGTCGCATGTATGTATGCCAGATCGTTGTTTTACGTGTTTGATGCAGTAATTGGATCTTCTACAATGATGTAAAGAATGGTGTTCTTGGCAAAGATCCTGATGTTTGAACTTACAGCAGAAACGATATGGTTAATGTAGGCGAGGAAGAATAAGGGACCAATGATGGATGTTAATGTTTGTTAAATGTCAAGCGACTTCTGGTAATTTGTTAAACGCAATACATAAAACATTAAGATTTAAGTCCGTATATTCTGAATAAATTATATAAAATGTGTATAGCATTCGCCTTTATCACAGTCGTACTAGTATCACTTTTTTGAATTTACTCATGCGTAAACAGTTCGTTTTTTCGAGTTTACATCGCTTCATCGGCCACTGAACGTGTTATTATTTAATAAATTGACTGCCTCGCCATAAAATGACATATCGGAAATTAACATTTTGGGTTTTCGACATGTTTTTATAAATCATTAATTGACAAGATTGATTTGACTTCAGCATGTTATAAAAAGAGTTTGCAGAAATCCTTTTCACTGCAGTCTATACTATCAATGCATTTAATAATTCGCTCGCAAAACGGTTCCTGTACAACATTATTCACACCTCTCGACAATCACCGCCTCGGTATTTGTAGTTATTGTTTCTTTAAGGCCGCGTATCTTTTCGAATAAGATTGTGCAACAGCATGACGCTGATCCTTACTTTATCTGTCTTGTGATGCATGGTGTCATTCAAACAATGGAAGAGAAAAACGGTTAGCGAGAACAATGATAGAATTAACATCATACCTCCTTACTGAAAATAAACACGATCGACTGGTCCTCTGGATTGCTTCATGTGGATTTTTCTGGAGGAGATGAACGATACATCTTTCATAATGCGTTTTGGGTGGATTTCTGTTATTTTGATTTCAATTCTCCCTCTCCCTCCGTCTCTCGCTCCCTCTCCTTCTCTCTCTCTCTCTCCCCCTCTCTTTCTCTCTCTCGCTATTGCTCCCTCTCTCTTTCTCTCCCTCTCTCTCTATCCTCCCTCCCTCTCTCTCTCACTCTCTCCCTCTCTATCTCCCCCTCTCTCCCCTCTCTCTCACTCTCTTTCTCTCTCTCCCCCCACTATCTCTCCCCATTCGCTTCTCTCTTTGTCTCTCTCTCTCTCTCTCTGCCCCTCTCTCTCTATCTTTATCTCTCTCTATCTCTCTCTCTCTCCCTGTCTCTCCCTCTCTATGTCTCTCTCTCTCTATCTCTCTCTCACACTCTCTCTCTTTCCCTCTCTATCTCTCTCTCACACTCTCTCTTTCCCCTCTCTCTCTCCCTCACTCTATCTCTCTCTCTTTCTCCCTCTCTTCCCCCTTTCGCTCTCTCCATCTCTCCCCTTCTCTTCCCCCCTCTCTCTCTTTCCCCCCCTCTCTCGACCCACTCTCTTCCCCTTCTCTCGCTCTCCCTCTCTCTTTTTGTCTTTCTTTCTCCTACCTCTCTCTCTATCTGTCTCTCCCTCCCTTCCTCTCTCTCGCTCTCATTTTCTCTGTTTCTCTCCCTCTATATCTCTCTCCCTCTCCCTCTCTCTCTCTCTCTCTTTCTCCCTCTCTCTCTCTCTCACCTTCCCCATCTCTCTCTCTCTCCCCCCTCTCTCTCTCTCTCCCTCTCTCTCTCCCTCTCTCTCTCTCGCTCTCTCTCGCTCGCTCTCTCTCTCTCTCTTTACCTCTCTCTCGATCTCTATCTATATATAATGAATTTTTAACATTTATAATTCAAAAGTTAGTGCCAACTTCATAACATGAACTGCGATTTCAGAATGCCCATTGCCGCATGTACAAGGTGGTTCAATTGTATTCAACAACATTGGTCTACCAACACTGATTTGTGATGCCGAATGGTATATGGATGGAATTAATTCCACATTTTCGTGCGATGGCAGAATCTGGACCAATTCGAACACAACGTGCCGGCCCAGTAGGTTGATATGAGTAAACATATAGTCTGAATGTATTTTGTGTTCACCCTTGACTTATTTTATGGATGCTTTCGGCAGCGATTAATGTGAGAATATATAAAATTACAAACCAGCTTTTATTTTCATTAAAGTAACTTACATATTTTATTATTGTACTAGTATGTTTTAGATCCACCACTCAATATAACCGATGTTCGCCTTAAAGACGGGCCAACTCATAACGTTGGTCGTGTAGAAATAGCAATTAAAGGCATATACGGAACTGTCTGCGATACTCGGTTTGACCTTCCTACTGCAGAGGTCATTTGTAAATTATATAACTCTAGGTAACTACCCCTTGCTGACACTTTTTATGTCATACTGCAAACACTGCAAATTATTTTTATTTGAAAACACTCAGCATGCCATATATGGGTTGCACCCAGGAATAGCTTCTGACAAATAGCCTTGTTTGTTTGAAATAACTTATTTAATAGCATAAAAATGCTAATCACACATGTAAATGGCATTAACAGTCTAGATTAAATAAATGACTTCTTGATAAGGATGTGTGCGTTGGAACAATTGTATTCGCTATGCATATCCATTATTTGTGTGTGATATAGCCTGCATGCGGCCGTTATTTTCACTGGGGCTAAGTTTGGAGAAGGGTTTGGTCCAGTCCATGTTGACAGACTTACTTGTCGTTCGGGAGCCACCTCTTTTGACCAGTGCAAGTACGAGGCACATAGCAAGTGCAATCACAATCAAGATGTCTCAGTTCTTTGTAGCGGTAAGTTTGTCCCTTCTTTGTCGAAAAGCTTTTAGAAATAACATTCATAACATGCTGCGAAACATTCATGTCTTTTATTTGTGGCCATTTGCGTTAGATAATGTGACAAGTGCGTTATAAATGTACGTCCTCTGTTTGTACAAGATGTGTGATACTGTTTGAACCTATCTTTAAGAATGCGGGAAATTAGACGCTCCTAGCTTGATCTACCGTGGAACAGGTTTATACGTAAACTGCGACTTTTATGACGGTTACGTTGGCAACCTAAATATGACATGCATGGATAGTCAATGGAAAATTACGGGAACCTGTCAGAAATACGGTATCTGTTATTATTACTTATATGCTATCATGCGATGGTCTGTTCGTTTTAAATCTATAAATGGCCTTTGCTGAATGTTAAATATCAATAAAAATAAATCATATTTTGTATCACATGGGTACATGGGCATAATAGGCTTACTAATGAAGGCCTCTTTAATCAGTCCACGAAAGATGAAAGGCTTGAAGACGGGATCTTCAGTCCCTTTTATGTTTTTGGATTGAGAAAAAGGATAATTAAAACGTCGAAGCTATTTTGCAAATAGTGAACCGCGCTTTGAAATTGGGTTGATATAAAATGATAACTAAATTTAGTGTATTTTTATAAATAAATAGTCGGACCCTCCTTTTTAAAATATAAACGAAACCGTAACAGACTAAAACTCATTTAGTATTGTCCAAACTTCGTTTTATTTGTAGAAAATGAGTATTGTTTGTATAAACACATTACTGCAATATCATTTTCGTACCATAACGGCCTTAAAAACGAAAAATATCTTAAATTCATGATGCACAATTAACACCAACGACTTACATTTAAAAATGAATTTTGGTCAATACAAACGATTAATGTGTTTAAGAATTTTATAAACACGAATGTTCGCCATGATTGGAATTAAACGAGACGGGGTTTTACCGATATACTATGCATACATCAAGGAACGCGATGTGTGCGCATTTGGCGTTGTTCTTATATAGTTATAACAACCAGTCGACAAGAAGATCTTAATTAAAATTAAATTCAACATGAATATGTTCAAACTATTTTCTTAAGATCGAGCGAAAGTGGAAGTAAATATATGTTGATAATAAACCTGCATATGTCTACATTTAAATTACTTATTCGTTTACTGACGTCCACACTCATTGATTTGATAAATGCTACACTCGTATCTTAACCTCGTGTGGTTTAATTCTTTGGATCAATCATTGGTTAACGTATTTAAAACATAGCACATTTATCATGTTTTAATGTTTTCCTCCCTAAGACCCTAAACTTTTAGGAAAAACACCCGAAACAATTTTGGCCATTCAAAATCACGCGAATAAGTTAATTAGTTCATATATTGTATTGTTAAGTAGTTCGATTAAAGAAAGACGCACAGACGACAAATAACTGATCAGTCCTTTTAATTATATTCATTTACACGACACTTTTAAGTAAACAAGATATTTTAATCAGACTAACAATTCGGACGGGAATAACGTAGAACTTCCTTACGATCACCAACTAAGGTTCGAACATGATGTATACGGTACTACTTTAACTAATATGAACCCGATACATATTTTTAATTATGGTAACTTTTTAATGCTCAGTGACAAAATAGTGTCAAAAAGTGATATGCATTACATTGAGACTTCAATGTTATCATGTAAATTAACTTGCCAAAGTGTATCGTGAAATTTATCAGGCAAACTTGATCGTATAACAATATAAAAAGATTTGATAACTTTGCATTAAACAAACATTTCCTCTCTAAAATTCGAAGTCTCACAAACGCAATCTTCATTTATTAACTGTGATCATTATCATAACAGTTTATCATATTTGCAGACAATATGTTTTCTGTAATTTTCTTTAAACAGTATTGTCCTCTCAGATAAACCATGTTCGTGTTGATACATTTAAAGTGTTTAGTAATCGGTAATTAGTAAAATAAGAAGTATATCACTGGATTTAAGCGGGAAATCAATAACACGCATCCAAGGAAATGGCATTAAATAATTTTCATGTGTAACAATTTAACAGAGCGCTAAAGGATTGAATATGCAAATGTTCCCCAAAAGGATGTGTACTTCTTCAATACTGATGTTTAATTCTTTCAGCAAAACCGCTAACGGTGGAAGATATACGACTTGTAAATGGCATTAACGACACAGATGGTAGAGTTGAAATAAAAGTGTTTGATACCTGGGGCACAATTTGTGACGACAACTTTAAAATGGAAGAAGCGCATGTAATATGCAGAATGCTTGGATTAGGGTAGGCGTCTGTACTTTATATGCAAAATGTGCGCAAAGGGAACGACTTGTTCTATCGTTTTTTCCTACTTACTGTTTTCTTTTGATGGTCTTAAATGATCATTAAGTCGATATAACTTATATAATGCAGCTGGTACCCTCTGTGTGTTTCATAGTTTGTTTAGTAATATTTTAGTTATCTTATTTAACACAACGCTTATAGTTTAACTAAACAAAAATGCATTTGCGTGTATTTTCGGTTCGACGGACTTGTTCACCATGGTTGCCATGCACACGATTAACACCGCAAAACTACATGTTATATTCATATAAAAAGAAAGAGATGATTCTTGTTTCAAGTGATTAACATAAAACAATTCAGAACAATCAACATCCATTTTATATAATGCTTTATTGTTGTAGTGCGATACTTTAATCCCAGAAGTGCATCCCTACGCAAGTTTAAACAATTTGTACACATTATTACCTGCGATGTTTGCAAATAGAATGACTTGAAACCATGTTACATAATCAGACAGCCAAACTGTAATAAACTTAATAATAATTGGTACTTATTTTTCTAGAAATAACTATTCTAATAAATATATGTGGGATGTTATTTTCTTTTTCAGTACAGATAAATCTCTTAAGATTCGGAATTAATTCTTAAATACATTAAATTATAGGTTTTTTGCATCGCTCATCTTGGAAAGCAAGCACAAATCATGAATATGTGCATATGAAGACTACAAGAACAAACCTATATAGATAAACGTAATTCATATACTCGTTTACATTACGGTCACCTGAATTATCACAAACCAACACAATTACAATTACCGTATTGGTCTTTAATTCGGAACTTATATTAGCAACCCTATCCCTCTGGTTACTCATACCCCACTAGTTTGAATTAAAAAAATCTGAACCGTGTGCACGCACGCCTAACGTATTACTCTATAACTTACATTAACACAAGGACTCGTATACGTGTAAAACCTTAAACAGACGGTCTTTACGTTAATTTATGCAAAACAAATTATTCTTAAGAAGGGATGCTTTAGATTAATATTCCCTCGTATGTATGTGATATTCAAAATCATGAACTCAATTATTGTTTGAAATACACTGGATTATTTCGGGACGGTAATTCTGGTTGTGCCATTAGTCAATGATTATTTATTTATTGATTTTTTTTCTGATTTGACGAGTTTTATAAGAGATCTTGTATATAGCCGTTTTAAGCATTCATTCCGGTACTCAAACTATAATCTTGCGTTGAAAAATCTCCCAATTTGACGTCGAAAAGCGTATTTAATCCTCTGCGCTGATGATAAAAGGACGGCTATGTTCGTTCCTCTTGTACAACTTTGATTTCTCCATTGCGGCTATGTAGTCAGGACCATAATATAATTTCTTTAAATTGCCTTATTTCACATCTAGCTCCGCAACAAGACACTACACATCAGACAACCGCGGAACAGGACCGGTCTTTGTTGATGATTTGGTTTGTGGTGCGAACGCTTCTCATATCAATGAATGTCAGTACAGGACGGATGATGACTGTGGTAGTCACCGTGAGGACGTCGCAGTTACCTGCATTGGTATGACAAATGAAGTATTGACAAATAACTTAATACCTTAAAGTGAAACAATTCAAGTAGACACCAGATACATATCAGCAAAAACATGATTTATTTCATTTAAAGCATCAATGCACATTTATGTTTTGTTTAATTTGGCCATTTCAAGAAATAGTGTCATAGGCAAGTTTCAGGTTCTTTTTTTTTTATTCATAATTATACTTGAAGTTTAAGTATTGCAATATTGTACGAATGTTCAATATCAATTTGATATGACTCATATCTGAGTAAAATATAGGTGAATAATAACTATTCGATGGGATATATATATATATATATATATCACACGTTATATATATAAGTATAAGACATACTCGTTGTATGATGCTAACAAGGTTAGTAATTTTTATATTGCGATATAAACACAGATCTGGACACATTTACGGTACAAACAAATGTTCGGCGAATTGTAATTGCTTAAAAAACACCTATACAATATGTTAATTTTAATGATTGCATTCATGTGCTTACACCATTTAAGGGGCCGTAAGATTAGAAACACATGAGCCATACATGTATGTTTGTCGTTACCTAAACGTGTCGGAATATCTTTGATAAAACAATGTTTAGGAATAAAACGAGCGATATAAAATTCCAAACTCCTTAAAATTCTTACGACTATTTCTGCAATTTTAACGAAAAAGGAGAACTACATTTTACTATTCTCCTGTTAAAATCGAATCTAAGTGTTATGTTATTTTCTTGCGCGGTTGAAGAACATTAATGGATGTTCTTCTCAATATATTCTTGGTAGAAACATTAGCATGCATTATATAAGGGGGAAATACACGACAAAATCAGCAAATAATAAAAATTTATTTTATTTAAGCGGCCTAAAAATATGATTATGTTTAAACCATTTTGGTTAGTAAGCTCGAGTACTATATCGGTATATATTCGTTCGATGAAACATGGTGCAATATTACATCAGTGGTGAAAGATCATGTATATCTTAATACGAATGATTTGTGTATATTATTAA
Source organism: Dreissena rostriformis (assembly GCA_007657795.1). Classification (NCBI taxonomy): domain Eukaryota; kingdom Metazoa; phylum Mollusca; class Bivalvia; order Myida; family Dreissenidae; genus Dreissena; species Dreissena rostriformis. The sequence goes on along the minus strand of VMBQ01001676.1, from coordinate 28,793 downwards.
AACAAATGTGACTTCCTTTCCATCGACAGGCAACCGGACAAAGACAGAATATGAAGCCAATGTTACGGAGGTCAACCCACCAAGTACACCGACGCAGTTCATGTCAAGTACTACTTTATTGTAATTGTACTCCCACCCCCGGAAACCCGATGGAATCTGATGTGAAAAGTTTGACCTGCTTGGAAAATTTTCCGAAAAAATTTGGCTGAATTTCGGTAATTTACCGAAATAAAGCCAAATTTATCGGAAACTTGTCCAAGCAGGTCGAACTTTTCACATCAGATCGGGTTTCCGGGGTTGACTCCAAAACTTTCAATATCGAATTTAAAGCATCGTCGTCAACGGAATAACACAAAAATATTGGGATTTAATCCATATACATGTATAGATTTACAATTTCATACGTTTGCTTCCAATGATCTTAACTTGCAAGATTCAAATAGTATGCACCACTTTTAAACATTTACCTTTTATGCCCCCAACGGGAGGCATACAGTTTTCGCACTGTCCGTCGGTCGGTCAGTCTGTCCGTCTGTGACACTTTTTGTGCCCGCTCTCTAATTCAAGTACTTTTCATCCGATCTTCATCAAACTTGGTCAAATGTTGTATCTAGATAATGTCTAGCCCAAGTTCGAAGATGGGTTATGCCGGGTCAAAAACTAGGTCACGGGGTCACGTAGTGCGTTTTAAACATTCAGCATGGTGTCCGCTCTCTAATTCAAGTAGTTTTTGTCCGATTTTCACCAAACCTGACCAAAAGTTGTATCTAGTTAAGGTCTAGGCCAAGTTCGAACATGGGTCATGCCGGGTCAAAACCTAGGTCACGGGGTCACACAGTGCGTTTTAAACATTCAGCATGGTGCCCGCTCTCTAATTCAAGTAGTTTTCATCCGATCTTCAGCAAACTTGGTCAGAAGTTGTATCTAGATGATCTATAGGCCAAGTTCGAACATGGGACATGCCGGACCAAAAATTAGGTCACGGGTTCACTTAGGGCGTTTTACACATTCATCATGGTGTCCGCTCTCTAATTCAGGTAGTTTGTATCCGATCTTCACGAAACTTGGTAAGAAGTTGTATCTAGATAATGTCTAGGCCAAGTTCGAACATTGGCCATGCCGTGCCAAAAACAAGGTCACGGGGTCACTTAGTGCATTTAACATTCAGCATGGTGACCGCTCTCTAATTCAAGTAGTTTTCATCCTATCTTCACCAAACTTGGTCAGAAGTTTTATCTAAATGATGTCTAGGCCAAGTTCGAACATGGGTCATGCCGGGTCAAGAACTAGGCTATAGGGTCACTTAGTGCGTTTTTAACATTCAGCATGGTGTCCGCTTTCTAATTCAAGTAGTTTTCATTCGATCTTCACCGAAGTATTCCCAGTCCTTAAACGGGCGTATTTTGTGACAGTTTGGCACTCTTGTTTAGCATTGTCCACTCTTTAAATCAATTTTTTTATTTGTCTTTCATCAAATTGTATGAAAATGTCTTAGGCATACAATCCTTTACTACTTTAGCTGCGTAAACTTGGGCATTAATCCTGGGTTTCATCCAATTGTATGGAACATTTACATGGTTATGCTTTTATGTATTGACAAAGTTGGAGTTGGGGGCATCCGTGTCGGGTGGACACATTTCTTGTTTATAATATAGTCTTAATATTGACAATTGAAGATCATTATAAGATATGTTGTAAGTTAGCAACTTTTATGAATGCGCATGCCGTGAAGTTTTATTAATTATGCTTGAATGTTATGATTGTTATAGCAAATTGTTACCAAGTCAGTTGTTAAATTACATGGTAATCAACGATAATTATAGAAGAAACATCTACGATACCACATGTTGCAGAAGAAGAAACCAATGGAATTATAATAAGATATACCGAAGCTGCAACCACAGCAACATGGTCAACATGCGCACCTACCACGTACATCATCGACAGAGGTAAAACCCAATCACAATGCCACAAACAATTCGCTCGCTATAAACATTCACATTTGACCAATAAGTATATAAAGGCGTATTACAAATGGAAAAAAAAATATCGTTTTGATATAATTCTTTTCAATGTGCAATATTCACTGATTCTTAAGAAAAAAGCCGCATGAATTTTAACCGACCACCGCGCAGTTTCCCTCCATCATTAAGAAACAAAATACAAGTTCGTCAATTAAATTTATTTGAAAATATGCAAAGGTATAGGATTAGGAAGTGTTGTCCTTTACTTTAATGTAAGGCTAGTATTTGTAAATATGTAAAATGATATATTTTATGTATGTAAATAAGAAATTTGTTGTCGTTAAGTCAGTGTGGAAAAAACAAGATACGCATACATATCATACACACTATTCGTTCACTTTTGCATTCTTTATTTTACGTACGAAAACATTGGCACTTAGTACGGGAACATCCTATTGGATGAAAATACGTTGTACCAAGCTTATGTCGTGTTTGCAATATTCTGAGCAAATTAATTACTGCGTTGTATGAGTGACAATAGCAGTCTGACCACGCCATACAGGGGGTATTTGTTCATAAGTATTCTCCGTTCTACACAATATTGCTATAACATTTTGTTTTAGTGATTACGTAAAGTATTATGTAAAACGAACTCCGACATATTTTTGAAGCGTAATGCAAACCATGTTGAAAAATACTATACCCCATATTTCTAAACAATATGGAAATAGATAAAAGATTGATAACTACAAAAACTAAAACTAAAAGCTTGAAAATAGATGGTACACGAAAATTAACGGAATAAGAGTTGTATGCAATAACTCATCATTTGTGCTTGTATAGCAGACTGATTCATTTACATAAACATGTTCACTCTTGGGAAATCCGAATATTGTATGCATATTTGTTCATGCGACACAAAGACAGAATGTTTTGTTCTACAATAAATACGAGTAAACGTATCGGTATCGGCTTAAATTTGTCGCAACGAATTTCTTTGAATTAAACACAATTTGATTTATGGTACCGTTTAAAAGCAGATGATATATTTAATTTAACATTTCTCGTTCATTGTATTGTATTGGTTACAGATTGAGAAAAAGAAGATGTTGACATTGAAATCGTTAATCGCTATAATTATACAATTCCGTCAAGTTTTCAGCAAATATATATTTTAAAATAATCTTTTTCAATATCACTGCTTTTAATAAACTTGTCGTAACGATTTTAAATCCTAAGTTGACGAGCTTTAAAGAAAACCTTTGTGGAAAGTTTGATATACAGTATAGCGGAACAATACTAAACATCCAATAGTAGTTTTTATGTCAACACCAACTGTCCATTTCAGTTCTTGCCATAACGTTCGGAGGAATCATCGGGATACTCGTTATCATTGGAGCTATCGTGTGGGCCGTGAAACGTTTCAAGTATGATCCTATCGTTAAATAAAAAATACTTCATGATACCGTAATACGTTTTCATAAAGACATGTCAGTAATGTATATGATGGAACAATTTATAACACTCTGATTTGATCAAATATTGATAGGATTTTTACTCTCATACGTATGATTTCAGACGTCTTCAGAAGGCTACAGCTACCGGTGATGTTGTGGAAATTAAATGTACACAGATACACACCAATCGTGCTTATGAAACTTTAAACAACGAGCAAGACGAAGGTGTACAATAACATGACTATGCATGTGTAGATGTCAATGAAAACAATCACCTATATTGGGAGTCTCAAGATGTCACTTTCTGAGAGAGGTGTGCTTATCAACTCGAAACATCGCGAATGCTCTGAATTATAAATTGTGTTAATTTTTTTCAAAATGAATTGCATTGAAATAACCACAATTAAAATATGTAGTTAATTGTGTTTTTGGAAAATTAATGTACATGGAACGAAGTAATAGTAATATAACGTGTTATATATCTTTGTTTCAAGTACGGTAAATTACCAGGCTGTACATTATCGGGCTACGCACATGCATAAGAGATATTAGTTGACATAGTTATATTTCATAATGTAAACACAGCGTCTTTTATAATGTCTAATTAAAGACAGTTTTAACCAAAATAGATTTTCCATACAGAGGTTTGTTTTACTAACACCGTGCCCTTCATTTCACCTTTTTTAGGTTGGCATTGACATTGTATATTGGCTTCAAAGAAATAAAACCTAATTTATTTTCATAAATTTACCATATTTTAAGAATATAATCAATCAAAATAAATTGTTGAATACAAATTGTGCCCCGCTATACCTATAGAATGAGTATTATGAAAAAACAGAGTGTAATGTGAAAAAAATGGTTTAAGAATACCCAAAATATGTTACCTGTTCATTTTTGGAATAATATTGTTAAGAACAAACATAACCTAAATAATGCATATACTTTATTAGTGCTTGTATAAATTGCCTCTTCCATTCTTTTTTTACCTCGGTGTTCATAACTTGTATTGCGTTCTTGAATACACGTTACTAACCTTTATGCATAAGATACAATATTGCTCTCTGTTTAACCTTTCTGTTTATGTTTATGCATGTTTTTGTGTTTATTGTCTGAGCTTGAATATGCAATAATTTATCAGTCTGAATGTCATGTCATCAGCTATAAATTTGGTAAAAGATTTTTAAAATGCATGTAACGATACACTCTTTTTAGCACGTTATTTAGATGTTTTTCTCATTTAATAATAACAGCATCTGCTTACCTTCTGCTTATGTTTATATGTGTGTATAATTATATACTCAAATGTGCACATGACTTAAATACGCCATCTATAAAAAAGTTTGTGTGTTTTTTCTCAGATAAGAATAACCTTACTACCTACCATTATGTTTATTGTTTACGCCGGTGTATGATGAGGTAGTTAAATATGCACATAGATAAGCAATCTTTTTGTATTTTTGCAACTAGAATTAATACTGCTATTTTCTGCAATGCATGTACATATTGCTACCTATCTTGTATGATTTGTTTTCCTAATATAAGTTATAGTTTTTATTTTGGTATGTAAAATGTGCATATAATACAACATTATCTTATTTAATATGCATGATAGTGGTACGATTTTATACATTCATGCATCATCTTATGCGTGTATCCATTGTAACATCTTAATTAGGACAAATCAACAAGCACATGCATAGAACTGTGAAATTCAGAATGACTCTATCCATCAATATCATTTTTTTTTCTTTGTACATGCTAACAAAATAGAAAATAATCTAGTTATAGTTAACTTTAATTCAATAATGGCCATTCAGTGTTACCACTAACTTTATTTTGTATGCACTTAGATACCTCAAATTCCAATGATTCCATTTAATTTGTATATGTGAAAATAAATTAAGTTTTGAAGGTATAACAAGTGGTGAACCCAAGATCCTATGTGAGTTGGCATTTCACACTTTTCTGCTAGCCTTTCTTTCTTTATATTTTACAACGCTTGTTTCAGCTTTGCTTTTAAATGAAGCTTTGTTTAAGTGTAAGGTGACATTTGTATATCTTTAATACAATAAGACTGTCTGATTAAATATCATTACTTTCATAGTATTCTATATTCTTGAATGTGGATAAGTAACACAATTGTTAAAAATAACAACGTACTTGACCAATTGTAGCTTTCTCTTGTATATGTTATATACACGTAATCATAATGATAATACGCAATCAAAACTAATAAATGTGTTCACATAAAAGTATTTATGCAACACATTAACAATCTTTTGCTTTCTCTTGGTTTAATTATATAATTATATATATTGCATTTTTTTATAATCATAATGATAATACAAAATCAAAACAAATCAAAGTGTTCACATAATTGTTATTATGCAAAACATTAACACCTTTTTGCTTTATCTTGTTTGTTTATATAATTATATCTATAATACAAAACAAGTTTCAAGTTTATTTATTTTAAGCTCAGTGCATGCATAGCATGACAATATGAGCCAAACAAAAACCAACTTTTGTGTTTAATAATTAAGTTAACACAACACATTCTTCTAATTAAACTCTTCAAAGTACAAGGCTTTAATTTACATGCATACCACCTCTATAAATAGCATGTGTACTATTGTTCCACAATATCAAACTTAAAAAGAAGCTGTCATTTCAGCAGCAGCAGGGTTTTGATCAAAGAATAATTTTAACTCTTTATTATATTTTTGTTATAGTGAAATACTTATCATACGTATGCACGTTGTATGTTTATATAATAATAGGAATGCAACCTAATCAAAGCTGTTTACCAGCTTCTGAATAACCACTGTTTCCCATAGGAATTTAAAGTATTATATAGTTAAATCAGTACTTCATAATATTATATGTGTGAACACCTATATTTCAATTATGCTTTAAATAATAAGAATATCGAATCAATATAACATAACTTACAAAAAATAAAATAATCCTAAGTTAAAACATTTCTGATTTGCTTTTGTGTGTTATTCTGTATAATATGTACCTATGCTGTAACATACATCGAAGTCAGTGTTATTTTTTTTTTTTTTTTATCTTGTATACTTGTCGTTTTTATATGGGGATTCTGCTTATCATGTGCGATTTGATGGACTTGCTTTTACATGTTCTCGATCGTTCATGCTTCTTGTAAATATGTTCCCTTAAAATATTATCTTAAAACTTTAAATCTTAATCATTTTGGAATCGTTGACAAAAAGAACAATAGTCAATTTAATGTTCTCTTGTTTACGAAACAGTAAAAGTTGTCGGTCTGTTGATGCTGACAGACACCACGCGCAATGTCTNACTAAAAAAACGACTAGACCGAGTGTCGACGATCAATTTGACTCCAAAATCGAAGAGCGCTAGGATGATTGTAACAGTCGGCTAAACACCAAGTGCCAATTTTACAATAAAGGGTACTGGCTACTGTCTACTGAGACCAACAATATGTATTCATGATATTTATAGTAGTTGAATTAAACGGGACAAAAACAACATGATGAAGAAAATAAACTTAATTGGTATTGTCATCTGGATATTCTAAAGTAATCAAGTGCTCATGCCATCGTGTCTGATACAATGTCCTTTCGATATATTTCATGGTTCTAACGGTCTCTTTAAATCACAGATTTATATATCATAGTGTGTGTTAGGAGAAACATCGCACGTTTCGATCTGGTAGATCATTATTCGCATTATGGCTGATTCACACAACATTTAAAGCACAGAAGAAAGTTTGAGTATTTTCCTCTGGCGCATCGTTGTTCGTTTTTGTGATGATGCATTTACCATTTCAATCACAGAGAACATCTGTAAGATTTCGGGCTGTCAAAAATATGACACACTAGTGCTATATAATAAGTTGTATATGTGTTAGATGTAAGTAAGTAACTTAAGCACATTTGTTTTAGTGAACAAACTGCGTACAAAACACACAATAAAGCAGTGTACTCAATACTTTGTGTACTATCAGATAAACAAGTATTTGCTCGTCTCGTGCAATCCGTTGTCATTTGACGTTCACATAATTATAATGCGCTTTTTACTTTATAAAACAGATAGAAACACGTGGAAATAAGTGCAAACATGTTCTGGTGTTGTTGTTGTGAATGGGGTAAATAGTTTAACAAAAAATATTGTTACAAGTACATACACATACATGTATTTTTAGTATATACCTTATTCCTCTTGTTTGAATATACAATATACATTTTTTTTTAAATATGGTGATTTCTTAAATATTGGAATTCCGTGAACAGGAAACTTAAAACCATGTATTATATTTGAAATTAACATCATATGTGTTTATAACACGACAACTAGATATAAATTAGGATACCGACTATAACCATTGTATATTGCATGTGACAACTTCCTCGGCCCAAGAACGAGGTTACAGACCTTATTAAGGGTCGACTGCCCCCATATTCCTCTCAGTGTAGTGATTCAACATAACATATTTATTTATAATAAAATTGTAACTTGTATCCTAGTTACACTTGTTCATACATGCTCTNTTAAAAAATAAATATGACAGGAATGCAACAGTTATTCGCTAATTTTAAACGACATCTTAACGCCCGCACGCATGCCCAACCGTCAAGTTTTCGCTGAAAATGTGGCAATATATTATTTAAAATCGCACTAAAATGCGACACACGTTTGGACAAACATCACAGAATTATGCTTTTATGCAATATTTGGCATTGGAGATTTGAGGGCCTAGCCCGTTGGATTTAAGACCAGGGATGACGAATTCTAATAGCGGGGCACACTGTAACGTTTTTGAAAAAGGTATTTGTGACTTGTCTGTGAAGCAATGATGTTGTAAATTGTAACTTGTATCCTAGTTGCACTTGTTCATACATGCTCTGGGACCATACGCGAAATTATTTTACCAACCTAGAATTGACCATATTTATTTCTGTAGTTTTTTATTTATTTTATAAGGTCATTTCGCGCCTTACGGGAATTATGTAAAGACTGTATTCCCGCATTCCTACATTATCATCTTACTACGCCCTCAAATGTTGGTTGAATTTAATGAATTTAGACCTGCAATCTTCGCCCATAAAGGTGTTTTAAAGTGTTGTGCTATTGAGGGAAACCGTAGTACACGAAAGAAACCCTCCCTATCTGATAAATCCTACCACTCTGCCCGGGAGTGGAAATCGAATCCCGAGATGCATATAGCAACTAAAGCGCTAACCGGACAGCCGATGCAAAACTGAAATTACAGTCCAGACAAGCTGCTATAAGCCAACGTTTTACATTGGGTTTTAGACATGTGTGACCGAGACCGGTAAGCTTGGCGCACTAGTGTTGCACATGACTGTTATATACACAAGTTTAATTTGCGCGTACAAACTTTTTGCAAGTGGTATTTATTATCCCCCGCCAAAGGCGGAGGGATATTGTTTTGGCGTTGTCCGTCCGTCCGTCCGTCCTTCCGTCCGTCCTTTCGTCCGGCACTTTTGTGTCCGGAGCCATATCTTGGAAGTGCTTTGGCGGATTTCATTGAAACCTGGTGTGAGTATATATATGGATAAGAGGATGATGCACGCCAAATGGCATTGTACATCATCTATTAATAACGGAGTTATGGCCCTTTGTATCTTGAAAAAATGTTTTTTTTCTGTGACAAAGCTCTAAATTGGCGGGGGATATCAATTCAACGAATTTGCTTGTTACACATGAAACTTACCTGATTCAGGATGAAGACACGGTGCACAGGTAGTCAGATGAACGCACAAGCGTAGTCACTCAGATACAAATGAACAAGTCTAATGATACATGCAGCAGATGCCTCGCACTTAGAGAGAGCGTAAAATTATCCGTCTATTACAAAGCGATTGGGAAGGTAACCGCTACTATGATTTCAATACACATTAAAATAAGAGTAGCCTCCCTTACAATTTAAAATTATTGTTTATTTGTTTAAAATGCCAGTCATTGTATCATTATCCACTACATGTAAACCAACACTTGCACTGTAAACAAACTTTAAAAAATATTGAATCAATGTTGTATACTTTACTTTACTGCTGCTCGTGAATCGTCAAACATCCGTTTGCGCAGGCAGCTATTTAGTCTGGCACCTAGGCATTTTGTATTATCTAAAATGTTAATAAAAGGATCTACGTTAACCGTATCCAAAATATTCCACGTGTATCCTTATTCATTAAAGTAAAGACAACCTTTTCTGCTGACTAGATCTGGTAATTGAATAAGTATGAATTAATAGAGTTATACTCACCATAAGAATATTAAACAAAGGCAATACAATACAGTTATTTCAGACAGAGCTTTGGTCCTTGTACAAAGTCCTTCCCATATGATAACATGAAGTATCAATGGAACCATTTTAACGCTGCTTGAGTTATTTTGAGCTTAAACAATGGGGAAAATTGACATACGGACGGACTTTCTTGTCTAAGGAAATTTATTTGACTAAAGAATGGATTATTGAGTAACTACTTCATTACTTAACAAACCGCCACTTAAAAGACTTAATATTTATCCTATTGCATCAGCCACATGCATTGACTAACAACTCATCGTATAAACTATAGCTTTACACATTCGCTACTTTTAGCACACATTTATTACATAAGTATTTTAGAACACCAAGCATTTAAACGTGGTGTCATACATAACGCAGTGAACACTTAAGATAAAGTCAGTGCCGAACTGGAAAAAACAACAATTTGTTTTTGCATTCTTTACATCTTTTTAAGAATTCAATATGATAAATGAGTATATAGTTTCGAATAATAGTATTTTGGTGAGTATTAAAGATTAAGGAAATAAAAGTTATATAGCTGACGTTACGACTCTCTTTTTACGCCAACTCAACAACTGATCCCTGTGTAATAATGGCACCTGTTTGATACCCTATCGACACCGACCGACCTCGATGTTACACCAGCTGATGCGCTTTTTGAACCGATTGTAAACTGTCTTAAAGAACGGTTCGATCAAGGGTCTTTGCAGTGAGTTTGCAGTTCTCAGCCGTTAGGTCAAGTCACTTTTTAATCTTATGGACGCACTTGCTTACAAAGAGCCGATTCACTGGCAAACACGTATTCATACTGCACTGAAGTCAATACGCGCTCTAAAAGCATACGAAACATTTACCAGCCACTTTACAATTTAATGTGAAACTAGTATGGGAAGCAACTCGTAAGCATTTTGTACATGTATGCATGTTCGGTATTAGTATCTGTCTAATATTTAAGCATATTTTTGCTCGTTTACTCATCATCGTTACCCCACCATCGTTTACAAAAAATTGTTCTATTTTTCATTGATGATTATGCAATTGAAACAAAAATACATATGTAGCCTGTGTATATATATACATTTGTACATATACATGTCGTCTTGTATATAAGAACAATCATATTTGTGAATTTTTACCAGCTTCATTTAGAATGAACTGTGCTCTGTTCAAACTAACGACACGGTCGTGTTGTACTATTTTCCATTGTACCCATTTAAGTTGTTTGAGTCTCTGTCGTTAATTATATTATTGATTCCATGTGACATTTTAAAAGGGAAACATTGGCATCGTACTATACATACATGCACTGCATCTCGGAGTTTAAATAACCATTCGCGGAGTGATTTGCAATTTGCACTCATACTTTGAAGTGACCGATCGGGCAAAGGCATTTACATGTCGCGAGTACGATATTAATTCATTTGTACGCGAAGCTTACGAGGAAATAGCGTATCGGATCGTGCAAGTTGTATCGATTGAAATGACATGGTTATGGAAACCAGGTAGATAAATTACCTTTTTAGTAGTTTCTCGATTGCCGCCATTCAGAAATGATGGTGAGTAGTGTTGGACACGCGTTATTGTCTACGAAGACATTTTGTCGTATTCATAACGAAGGAGAGTATATTTCTACAATCGGTTTGGAAGAGAAATTCAAAAGGAATGTTCTTTACGGATATTTCAATAGGTTCATAGATGTATATATATATACATGACTTTTGGTATTTAAAACCAACAGTTTGACATGTATGTGACAATTTAAAATACGCGGTTTACAAAATAAATACACAAATTACTTTAAAACGTCAGAACAAGGCTTGTTTGTAAGCCGCGATGTATGAGAGGTATGGTTCTGAGAACTATTTTCTTGGAACTTACTACCTTTTTCTACAAGAAGTAAACCAAATTTTTTGTTAGAATGAATCATAAATAGAAAAAATGCAAAAAGCAATAGCAAATAATATTCGCTTTACGTTTGCCGCCGAAACATCGACCAACAACAACAACAGCAACAGCACCGAGAACAGCACGTTTTCAGTTTTCGAATCTTCGAATGAGACGACAGCGGCGGTTTGGGTGGACGTGAGACTATTAAACGCTGTTGTACTGTGCGTTGTCATAGTGATTCTGATCGCAATGACGTTTAGGATCGTGTTCAGATCGTTTTCGAGGTACGTCGATGACGAAAGCGACCGAAAGGACGAAGAGTGAACTGATTGATCGGGCAAAGGCATTTTCATGTCGCGAGTACGATATTAATTCATTTGTATGCGAAGCTTACGAGGAAATAGCGTATCGGATCGTGCAAGTTGAATCGATTGCAATGCCATCGTTATGGAAACCAGGTAGATAAATTACCTTCTTAGTAGTTTCTCGATTGCCGCCATTCAGACATGATGATGATTAGTGTTGGACACGCGTTATTGTCTTCGAAGCCATTGTGTCGTATTCATTACGAAGGAGAGTATATTTCAACAATCGGTTTGGAAGAGAAATTTACAAGGAATGTACTTTACGGATATTTCAATAGGTTCATAGATGTATATGTATACCTGACTTTTGGTTTTTAAAACAAACAGTTTGACATGTATGTGACAATTTAAAATACGCGGTTTACAAAATAAATATATAAATTACTTTAAAACGTCAGAACAAGGTTTGTTTGTAAACCGCGATGTATGAGAGGTATGGTTCTGAGAACTTTGTTCTTGGAAATTACCACCTTTTTCGACAAGAAGTAACCCACATTTTTTGTTAGAGTAAATCATAAATAGAAATAATGCAAATAGCAATAGCAAATATTAGTCGCTTTACGTTTGCCGCCGAAACATCGACCAACAACAACAACAGCACCGAGAACAGCACGTTTTCAGTTTTCGAATCTTCGAATGAGACGACAGCGGCGGTGTGGGTGGACGTGAGACTATTAAACGCTGTTGTACGGTGCGTTGTCATAGTGATTCTGATCGCAATGACGTTAAGGATCGTGTTCAGATTGTTTTCGAGGTACGTCGATGACAAAAGCGACCGAAAGGACGAAGAGTGAGTAGACCGGTCGTTGTTTTTTTATTAATTTGAATCAGTATATTGCGTACGAGAAGCGAAACCCATCTGATCCAATTTTGTACCGCGCTTCTCACTCTAGCGACCCGGGTTCAATCCCCACTAACCCATGTGAGTTTGGTTGGTGATCACCATACCAGACAGGCGGGGTTACCACCCCCTCCCCACCCCAAACGCAGCACAAGAACTCATCAAAATTAAATGCTTTTCAGTAAAAAGATAATAAGCTGGAAATTGCAGCGATACTCAAAATAACTTCCGACTTTCATGAGTGTAATAAGGGAAGTAATATTATTTAAATAAATATAACATGTTCAAGACTTTATATTCCCGCTACCTTCGACTTGGAACAGGTATGTCCGCACACACTGAAGTTGTGGTGAAATGCTAAATAGGTAGGTGTATAACAAACGGGCACTGAGTGACTCTGTGTTACCTTAATAAGTCACTCGGCGATAAGCCAACAATAATCGATGCTACAATAAGCCATTATATGATCAACAAACAATTAACGTTGATGTTTCTCAATATGCTATGGCAATGTAATATGTAGATGCGTTGAATGACGCTTTTTCTTAAGTTCGCCACAGTATGATAAACCAACATTTAATAACTTGGCGTCATAAATAAACCACTATATGATAAATAATAACAAAGTGACGCTATTAGCATAGAGCGACGATGCTACTTAAATGCCCAATAATATGATAAATCAGCAAAGAGCGATTATGCTACTTAAATACGCAACTATATGATAAATCAGCAAAGAGCGATTATGCAATTTAAATACGCAACTGTATGATAAATCAGCATAGAGCGACGATGCTATTTAAATACGCAACTATATGATAAATCAGCAAAGAGCGATTATGCTATTTAAATATGCAACTATATGATAAATCAGCAAAGAGCGATTATGCTATTTAAATACGCAACTATATGATAAATCAGCAAAGAGCGACGATGCTACTTAAATGCGAAATAATATGATAAATCAGCAAAGAGCGAGTATGCTACTTAAATACGCAACTATATGATAAATCAGCATAGAGCGACGATGCTACTTAAATGCACAATAATATGATAAATCAGCAAAGAGCGATTATGCTATTTAAATACGCAAATAAATGATATATCAGCAAAGAGCGAGTATGCTACTTAAATACGCAACTATATGATAAATCAGCAAAGAGCGACGATGCTACTTAAATGCGCAATAATATGATATATCAGCAAAGAGCGAGTATGCTACTTAAATACGCAACTATATGATAAATCAGCATAGAGCGACGATTCTACTTAAATGCGCAATAATATAATAAATCAGCAAAGAGCGAGTATGCTACTGAAATACGCAACTATATAATAAATCAGCAAAGAGCGATTATGCTATTTAAATACTCAACTATATGATAAAGAGCGATTATGCTACTTAAATACGCAAGTATATGGTAAATCAGAATTAAATGACGCTGCTACTTAAATTACAACCACCATTGCGAGAAGTTGCTTCTTGAATAATTATGTCGCTGTATGATTTATCAACTTATAAGGAAGTACGAGTGAAACGTTGATCGTAGACCAAACGAATGGTTTTAAAAAAACAACCGGTAAATAAATAATTTCACTTAAACAAATCACTTTATATGTTAACAAACAGGCTAAGAACAAAAAAAAAACACGAAATTTATTTTATGAAATAAAACCACGGTCAAACGTAATGCTTTTTATGTACATGTAGTTCTTTATCATGGCAACTTTGTTTGAAACAACAGTAAGCATGATGACATAGCCACAAAGAGCGCGCCGTCACAAAGGGAAAGGTACATTGACAGTAAGGAAATACACGTGGCCTTTTAAGTACCTTGCTTCACTTACTAACCTTATAAGCGACGCAAAAAAAAACGATTGCCTAAAAACCATGATCCTTATAGATACGGTGCCTATACCACGTGACTTTTGTTTAGCTCTGTGCATAAAGAATGCGCGCGTTTGTACATGAAGTCGCCACACTGACCCGACATTTTTCTAACCGTTCAAACGCGCGGTTGCACTTTATTCAAAAAATACTTATTTGTTTAAAAAAATGATACCCATAGAAAACTCTCACGAATGAGCGGGCTCTCCACTTTATACCATTAAAAATTGTGAATTATTTATAAAAAAAAGACCTCCTTAAAAATGTTATCTGGATCACGCTTTATTCTCCCAACACAGATCTTAAAAAGTCACGTGGTATAGGCCGCGTGATAGAGATGTGTGAATTTAACCAATCAGCATGGTAACAGCTATATGGTAAAGTCGACGTACAACAACCCGATGTTTTTCATTTCAGATGCCTCGCCGGCGAGACGAGGGCCTCGGCATACAGCGGTCATGGGATGGATATGCTGTTTGTAAGATGAAACACGCGACAACAGGGGGATCTGAAAACCAAACCAACATAGCAACTGCCGCATCGGAGAGAGTTTGGTATAAACGGTTCTTAGAGATGCCAAATACTCTTACTTACTAAAAAAAACGACTAGACCGAGTTTCGACGATCAATTTGACTCCAAAATCGAAGAGCGCTAGGATGATTGTAACAGTCGGCTTAACACCAAGTGCAAATTTTACAATGTAGGGTGCTGGCTACTGTCTACTGAGACCAACAATATGTATTCATTATATTTATAGAAGTTGAATTAAACGGGACAAAAACAACATGATGAAGAAAATAAACTTAATTGGTATTGTCATCTGGATATTCTAAAGTAATCAAGTGCTCATGCCATCGTGTCTGATACAATGTCCTTTCGATATATTTCATGGTTCTAACGGTCTCTTTAAATCACAGATTTATATGTCATAGTGTGTGTTAGGAGAAACATCGCACGTTTCGATCTGGTAGATCATTATTCGCATTATGGCTGATTCACACAACATTTAAAGCACAGAAGAAAGTTTGAGTATTTTCCTCTGGCGCATCGTTGTTCGTTTTTGTGATGATGCATTTAC